>JAGFBZ010002144.1:0-262184 GCA_018398805.1 Hirundichthys speculiger
ATGCGATATTCTACCCAGATAATATCACAATTAAAAGTAGAGAGATGAAAATCAAGTTGCTGTATATGTTCATCAGATGATATTGATCATTCAGAGGACAAATTGGGTGCGTTTACATGGGAAGTTTAATTCCTCTTTAATTCAGAATTAAAGTTAAAGCCGAATAAAAGTTACCATGTAAACACTTAATTCCATATGAAAATGTCAATTCCGAATTGAACTTAATTCCGAAGTAAGTGGCTGGTTTATTCCGATTTTATTTCCGCATTAAATAATTCCGCGGTCATGTATACACTCATTCCTGTTTAAATGAATTCCCGTCTTTCTGCGCATGCTAGTTCTCTTGCCCGTCTGTCGCGATGACGCTTATATTCCGCGCTGGGCTTGTTTTCAAAACAAAGTTTCAAGATGGCAGCACGCAGTAAACGGTGTTCAAGAGCAGAGAGGATTTATTTAATAAATAGCTTGGAGGAACTGGAAATAATTAAAAGAACAGATGGCAGGAAACATAAAAATTGTGAGCTTTTCAAAGTTGTAGCGGCTAGGCTAAATGAAGGAGGTTTCACAGATAGAGACGCCACCCAGGTCAAAAATAAGTGGAATGTTGTTGCTAACCGAGTTAGCTAAGTTTGTTTTCTTCCGGTAGATGTAAAGACGCCCGCCCCCCCCATCCAATCAGAACCCTTCCCAACCCCCAGACCTAAAGCGGAGTTGGATAAAGCCGAACAAACGTGTTTTCCATGTAAACCTTAATTCGGAATTACTGTTTCCATGTAAACTCGAAGGAAAATAGTTTAATTCGGAGTTATTTAATTCCTAATTATTAATTCCGAATTAAAAAACATCATGTAACCGCAGCCATTGAGTCAAAACTATTTGCCTCTAAACAACCTATTTATTGTTTATTATCAGTGTTTTTGCACATTTAAGTAACCATTACAACATACTGACGATATCGATATCAGGAGCTGAAAAATCGATATTATATTTGGCAGCCGAAAAATCGCGATATATTGCCAAATGGATTTTTTTTTTTTTTAACACCTACTGTTATGTCTGGCAGACGCTGGTGGGGGAGGTGCACCGGCGAGTCCTGGTGGAGTACGTCCGAGCCATCATGCGACGACGTCTTATCTGTACGTCTTCCAAGATGAGGAAGAGGATGGCGTTCCGCTTACAAGACGAGGCGAAGCAGCTGAAAGGACTCTTCAGGGATCTGGTGAGTGTTGTCTGCAAAACATCACACACTTTATCTTAGATTTAGATTTAAAAACAAAAACAAAGAGGCGGGGGGGGGGGTGGAAAAGATGATTTGAAGCATTCAAACAGAACTAAATGTTTTTCTTTCTTTTTTTTTAGAGCGTCATAAACATTAGATAGTTCCAAAGTGCTGATTCTTAAAAACACAGAGCAGGGCTGGAAAGGGAAATGCAGTCTGTTAGCTGTGAATGGAGCGTGACCCTTGAACTTCCTCGATCAGGAATAACTCAGACGGTGTTGATACAGGACCGAGCTGTGAAAAAAAGCTTCCCTCAGTGAGATGGAGATGGATGGACCGGGCTTACGTTAGCACTTACCAAAGGCCACGTAAAACAAGCGGGCCTGGCGGCGTGGCATTTGCCCCCCGCTCTGTGAGCGAGTTCAAACACGTGTCTGTCACCTTGGCTGACAACAGGAAGCTGCTGTGTTTGGAAGGAACTTCCTGTTCCTGTCAGCTGGCCCACTTTGATGTGGTTCTGAGATGGCCTTGATGGCCTTTCTCGCCGAGGAGCAGGCCGGAGCGTCTGTGGAAACTAAGAACTTCAGGGCGCAGGGAGGATGGGATTTTAATGGCCGTCTAAAAACGATGTTATTTTTAGTGAATGCCACGGCAAAAGAATTTAGCTTTAATTTCCTGAGCGTTTGAAGGAAAAATAAAAACAAGGAAAACAGAGGTGGAGTTCTGTTATTCCCAAGTGAGTCAAGTATTTGGCCTCTGGCAGAGCTGCGCTCTGGTTTGTTTGTCAGGCTACATCTAAAAAGCAAACATTTAAGCGGAAGAAAAATACATTTGACTGAAAGGCAAAAACACTAAGCTTACCTTGCTCCCCCCCCCCCCAAAGCCTTCAGAGTGCTCTCCCTTAGGCATTTGCCAATTGTGCTAGTAAAAGTGGCATATTATGCTAGCGGCCGTGCTCGTTTTTTGCTCAAATTATGCTCGCTTTTCAAAATTAAGCTACTTTTTTTTTTAATTATTCCGTGCACGAACTTCACAACTCACAAGACAAGTTTGAAAATGTATTTTATTAACCCTGGCCTGACGTTCTGGGCCCGGTTGTTCAAAAAACCCGGGTAACTTTATCCGGTGGTTAGGCCTATACGTTTGGCGTGGCGGCCGCCATTTTGAAACGAGCACTGGGAGAAAGACTAAGGAGTCTGGGACCGAGACACAGACTTCCGGTTCCCGCGGTATCTCAACACAACTATAAAGCAATCGCAAAACAGGAGTGGAACCAACTGTTAATAGTAATCTATCGTTTTTAGTAGCTGAGATCTTCATTTTCTTGAAATATTCTAAAATTGTGCTATTAAGACAAGAAAATATACGGATTATGCTAGCAGTGCTACTTTGGAAAAAGGGCAAAAATTATGCTCAATTCCTCAAATTATGCCAAAAATTATGCTAGCACAATCAGCAAGAGCCTGCTCTCTCTCTCTCTCTCTCTCTCTCTCTCACTTCTGGGAAGACATTGCTTCACTTCAATAATCACTGCAGCTCTTTCAGGGTTATAGATTCAGCTTTTAACACATCTCTTACATGTCTTTGCTTCAGGAATCAAACTCTTCCTGGTTGGACAGCATCCTTTGCCACTTAGCGGACATTGTCCTCCTGGAGGACACTCCTTCCATCCAGATGGAGGTGGCTGTACTGGTCAAAGAGTTCCCAGACATAAGGTGAGGCTTTTTTTTTTAAGTTAACAGTGGGATGAAATGTAATTTTGCGAGGAGGAAGCATCTATGAAAACAGATATTCCTTACACTGATTCCCCAAAGGTGCTATATCGGTTTATGCTTACTGCTACACATTCGCTGTGTTGTTGCTGGCGCCGAGCCAATGAAAGAAAATTTAAGACCTTTTTTTTCCTACAATGGATCAAAACAAGGAAAAGGGGGGCGGAAACATATCTATATTAACTTTGCTATTTTTGGAGAGTGGCGAGGGTCTGTTTAGAAAATGGGGGAAGGGGGGGTCCCAGCTCTTTTGTGCACAAATTAAAACTCAGGTGACAGTTGGCAACGTATAACTGCGTATGACGCACAACCCTCCGAGGAGCAGACAGGAAGCTGCCGCCGAGTACTTCCTGTTCCTGCCACCCTGCAGGAGACAGACTGGTGCCACGCTTGGAATTAAAAAAGAGCGAGGTGTTGAAGACCGGAGAGACATGTCACTGCAGAGCTGCGCAAATGCTAACGCTACTCAACTCCGCCATCTTTGGTCTCCTGTTTGATAGAAGATCAAAGCATCCGGGCATTCTTTACACTTTTCATTTTACAGCAGCGATATTCATTCCTTCAAATGTGATACTATACTTCAAATCTGCATTTTATTTCCAGAGTAGTCAGTAATTATCTAATTGGTAACTACTGACAAAATATTTTGATAGTGGTTTAAGGACAATAATAGTTTACATTATCCTAGATGGTGTTCCATTCACTTAAATGAGAACGGGTGGATTTATTATTTGGATTTATGCCTGAAGATAGAATCAATACATCAACTGAGCTTAATGGGAGTATTTTAATAACATTTATTTGTCAAAGTACAAAATGCATGAATTCAAATGTGAAAACTCTTCAAGGTACTCAATAATAGATAACAGAAAACAGTTAAGTCTAAACTTTTCTGTATATGAATATAAACTGCTTTGGTTTTTTTTTTGTTTTTTTGCTGTCAAATCTGTCTGGCAGGATATTTTTATCTTCTCTTTAGCTTTAAAACCATTTTTTATCAAATGTGTCACATTGCGATCCTTCTAAATTTCCTGTTCCTTCCCAGAAACAGATGCTGTGACTCAGAAAGACCAAACGGTTGTTCAGAGTCGTGAGAGGCTGCGGTGACACGTCGCAGACTCAACTTCCATTAACACCAGTCTGCCGCCTCTTCCTTCTTTCCATCCCACAGGAAGAAGCACGTCTCCACCTTGCTCAACGTGCGAGGGATGATGCGGCAGGCGGAGCGGCAGGAGATCCTCAACGTCGTCAAAGACCTGGAGTGCAGCAGCGTCCTGAAGTGGTGCTGGGATCCACGCCTTCTTCTCCGACATCCCCATCACCTCGGAGCTCCACTGCATCAGCCTGGGCCTCCTGCGCTTCGCCATGACCATCACAAACTGGTTCTCAGAGCACCGTCCCAGTCGACGCCGCAGGACGAGCGCCAGAAACGCCATCCCTCAACCTGCTGAGAACATGGAAGAGAAATAAACTTCCCAGGGGATGATCAGATGTAGAAGTTTGTGTTAGCAGAGGAGTTGCAGACGAGCTGAGTGGATTTAAATGAGATGTACATGCACCTTGACCGAAAACTGAGACATAAATGTTGTTTGCAGCCACTAAGACACTTGACCTCAGGTACTGTTTGTGTTGTACATGCTTTGATATTTCACCATCATCACAGATGCATTGTGGGGTTTTTTTTTTTGTAAACATGAAATAGACTTCTGACGTACACAGAGAAAATCAAGTGTTTTCAAACTAACTTTTTTTTTTAATAGTTTTATTTCTTCACAACATTACAGAAAGAACAAAGAAGAAAAGAAGGTGATCTAAAATGTGTATTTACCTAGCCATACCGTATATAATCCCTCCTCTCGTGTATAGCGCATGTGCATAACTGCACAACTGCATAAATTACAGATGTGGTTAAATTCCTGTGTCTGTGACATCATCAGTTGCACCACGATCTGTAGAGCAATATAGAACTTTTACAATAGCGTTGAAGAGTCATAAAACAAACGGGCATAAAACATTTACAGAGAAAAATGTGACTTTAATATGTTTTGAGCTGAAATACTATTAATAAAAAGGATTTGGTGTTGCTTTAAAGGCACTCTCTTTTTGTCTGAAGTTAGCTGATAAATAAAAACTATTACTTCCTTTCTGCCTCGGTGCCTAAAAACTCAACGCTGCAAACGAGGATATAAACGTGTTTAAGCGCTCACTGGGAATGAAAACGATCTATTGATGGAAACATAATTCCATCGATTTAGATCTTGTTGGGTTTAAATGCTCTGCTTTGTATCGTAGGTGATAAGCTTAAAGTACTTTTGTTTTTGTACTATTTTACTACCAGCTTCATATTTTAGGAGCTGTGACCGCTGAAGTTGGTTAGAAACTTGGTCTATGCATTAAACAATAAATAAAATAGGCATAGTTTATACACACATACTTTAAGTCTGTTATTGATCTTAAAAACATGACAGTTTAGTTCAGTAAAGAGCTTTTCTGCTACAACTATTCCACCAGAACACGATGAGGAGGGTCATAGACTCCAAGGCCAACAACGGGATGGTGTCTGATAAATAAAATGTTCCTGTTGTCCGCTGAGGTGCCAAAGGATGCTGTTATTAGAGCCAAGTTTACGTTCTGCACGAGGAGGAAACTTCCCCTTTGCTCCAGCTTCAGAGCTTTCATGTCTGCGCTGCTCGCAGCTTTTTCAAAACAAAGTTGTCCTGCTTCGGCGGGGTTCATTGTTTACGCAGACCTCTCTGAGCCAGGGGTCGCCGTGGAAACCCAATGACTGACGGCTGCTTTTAAGTCACACGTTTCACTGTTAAGTTGGATAAGTTGGAATAAATTTATTCATGGAGTTGCTCAGATGTTTGGGGATCTCCCAGTTGACCTTTCGGTGAGCACCCGCCCCCTCCCTAGTTACTGTTGCTAGGTCGGACATTCTCGCTGCTCCTCCATTAAGGACAATGTTATTTTTGCCATTTTTCCGATGCCTATCAACCGTATTTACGTTACACTATAATAACGCCGTGGTGAAATATTGCTGCTGGGGACCTGCAACAGTGACTTGAGGTGTCCAGAACGTTTGGAGGGACATTTTTATTCTCTTTAACAAGATAAAACAAAGTTTTATCTTGTTCAGTTATGTGTCCGTCCACACAATCAACTGAATGTAGTGAAAGTTACAAAACACACCTACATTTACTCCAAGGTAAGTTTACTTTGTTTATTAGATGAATGATTTAACCACCGTTTAGTAAAAGTAATAATATGATTTAGCAGCAGGGAGGGTGATGAGTGAAAACATCTCTCCGTTAGCATTCCGGCTAACTCGCTAGCCACCTATAAGCCTGCTTCGTTGTCTACAAATATATATGGCCCTGGATATTTATTTTGTTAGGTATAAGGTGAGGCTAGTGATGTTAACGTCACTTTATTAATTATATTAATACAATGCTGCGACTGTCTGATGTTAACATAGCTCTGGTGTGGGACAGACCTATGGACCAGAGCTAATGCTAATGCTAACAGAGAACACATCAGTGGCAACCCCTGAAGGGAAAAGCTGGAAGGAATAGAACAGTTATTTGTTGAATGTCTGATCTTTAAATGAGAAAAGGGCAGAAGTGCAACTCCACACAGCTCTATTCACACTATTCACACTATTTACACTCCAGTATAATGATAATAATTATTAATGTGCCCATGTGAATCAGTGAAGTAGAGTAATTGGTATCCATGGTTGCCCAGGAGGAAAAGATGTTCTCAATCATTGTTCTTCAAGATCTTTACCTATTATTAACAACAGATCTCAGATCAGTTTGACCTTTGACTACTCTCTAAACTTGTTTTTGTTTCAATTCAATTCAATTTTATTTGTAAAGCATCTGTTGCAATGCCAATCATCCAGAGCATGACCCCCAGAACAAATATCATTAAGTTAAATCATAATATTAAATCCTGATCAAGGATAATGGCAAGTAAAAAAAAAAACTCCCACAGTAGGAGAAAAAAAAAAAACTTTTGTATTTATTTATTTATTTCAGAGGAGTTCCAAGAATTTGTGGGACAGAACAGGAAGAACAATAAGTGAAGTTGGCATCGGCAGAGCGTTAAGTTTGGAAGTGTGATTTCTGAGTCATGTGCATATCTGAGAGATTTATCAGACATCCTTTCAGATAGCGGGCTGTTGGCGGCTGCTCGAAGGCAGTTTTCCAAGTATCCCATGTGGGGATTTGTCATTCCTGACTGAGAAGGACGGGTTGGAATGAGGGCCGAGCTCTAGGAGGTTTCCCTCAATCAAGCTGCCGAAGGTGGAACAGTGAACAGTATCACAATGCAGTCCCTGGGAAGCACTCCCCTGCTTCCTCTCATTAACACTGCGCTGCAATGGAAAATCCATCAGGCTCCGTTAGCTGTTTGTTTTCGGAAGCAAGCCATGCCCTGTCTTTGTTCACACTGTCATGCACTTTTCAGGCTTCCACTCGTTTCTGCTTGTTTTTCATGAAGTGCTTTGTATGTTATTATCATGTTCTGAAAGAATCTGAGCTGTGGTGGAGACGGGTACCTGTTTCGGGTCAAGATCACAAATTCCCAACTACTTGAACTTTAGAAAGTCGGAACGATCATAAAGTTTTCACCACCGAGCTAAAAACATGAAAAAAATGTATCTTCAAAGAAATGTGAAGATTGAGAGATGTGATGTCCAGAAGCTCATCCAGCTTTTATCTTCAGCAGACTTGACAACTGAAACGCTCTTTTGTCTGATGAGGAAGCTTCAGTTCATCATGAAAACCAGGAAAATTTAACACATTACTGCTGTTATGAGATCCTGGCTACCAATTACCTGCAGAAGACAGTTTAAATTTCCCTTCCAGGGAGCAAAGTGTTCTTTTAAATGAATTTTTCACATATTTTCGTGTGGCAGAACCACCCACTTCCTGTTTCATAGTGAATTATGCAGGAACGCCCATCCACAAAACTGTGTGTGGTGAATGAGGACGTTTATCAGTATGATCTGTTGAATCCAAGGATGATCTGATGAAATACTGACAGAATACAAAATACACTAAATAATGTGACCACAATCATGTACCTTTGACAAGAAGGAAGTGCTGTGGAGTTCATCCAAGATTCTCAGATACAATTGTTCAGAGTGGAAGCCTCATCAAACATGAATTTTGGAGCAGATTGAACAACGCATTCAATTCAATTTTATTTGTATAGCGTCTGTTACAATGTAAACTGTCTCTAGGCGCTTTACAGAGACCCAGATTATGACCCCCGAGCAAATATCATTAACTAAATTATAATATTAAATCCAAATCAAGGATAATGGCAGGTTAAAAACTCCCACAGAGGGAGACAAACACCGTTTATTGCGTACTGCCGTTTTGAAAACAAGCCCAGCGCGGAATATAAGCGTCATGGCGACAGACGGGCAAGAGAACTAGCATGCGCAGAAAGACGGGAATTAATTTAAAGCGGAATGAGTGTAAACATGACCGCGGAATTATTTTATTCAGATTTAAAATCAGAATAAACCAGCCACTTACTTCAGAATTAAGTTTAATTCGGAGTTGACATTTTCATATGGAATTAAGTGTTTACATGGTAACTTTTATTCGGATTTAACTTTATTTCTGAATTAAAGAGGAATTAAACTTCCCATGTAAACGCACTGAATGAAAAACACCACCTTTGGATCAGATTAAACGATGGATAGCTGAGTTATGGCCAAGGATGCCATGATTTTCCCAGGGCCCCATATTTGCTACAGTCAAAACTGCTACCCTCAGCTGACTGAATTAAACACTTAACCTCGTTTGCAAAATGAAAAGTGTAACCCACTCCCGGATCATACATAAGCAAATGTTACTAGGTCCGAATAGAGCTCATTCGACACAACTGAAATAGCCAGAATGAATAACAGACCACAATTGCAGTTATTAACCGACTTTAGTTGTTGAAAACAATTATAAAACACATTTACAAAATAGTGAATATGAAAAATAAAAGTAAAATAAAATGGCGCCTTCAAAATAAAATAAAACCAGTCTTTGGTAAGTTCAGTGCACTCCTGATCTTTCAAAAAAAGAAGAAGTTCAAGTGTAATCCTCGAATCCAATTCAGTACCAAGTTGGTACCAATTCACTGGTACAGTCCTACCATATGTAGACAGTATATGTGTTGCAGGATAGAAGTTGCAGATCCAGAATCGTGGCTCAAACTGGGTGGCTCGCCATCAACAAAATGTCCGTTGTGGATCTTCTTCTAGTCAATAAAAAAACCTGACCTGCATACAAAACAGGTTCAGAGTTTACAGTTCCACATTCAAATTAAGTCATGACTGTTCTCTGAAAATTTCTTTTGTTGTACAACATATTCATATTGAAAATATAACCAACTTTAGACTGTTGGATACATAAAACAGTTCAAAAATTGCTGAATGAACTTCTATATAAAAAATAAAGACTTCTGTAATGTTCGAAATTAACAGAACAATTGTAGAATATTCTGGTAATAAAATGTTATTTTTAAACTTCTTCAGTTTAAAATCAGCATTTTAATTAGCCTTTCATTCACACATTAACACTGTATTTTAATAATAAATAATGTCGCAGATTCATTAAGCCCTCTTCTGGACAAAATGACAACCACAATGGAACATTAACATTTCAAATTAACCAATGACTTGCGGCAACCACACAACAACAGCTAAAGTTTCTCTCACCGATTTGGACGTGCTTGCTTAACGAGCGATGTCACAGCTCTACGTCTCCACGCAGTGGACAGGACATACCTGCGGCCGGGAAGTTCCAGCACGAGGCCGTTAGCATTTAACAGTTTAACCGATAATGTCGTGTAATATGTAAAAGTTGTACCTCACTGATAGACGTCCGACTTCCGTTCGTCAATAAACACGACACCAAGTAATTTAGCTGCTTCAGCTTAATATCTTTTCTCAAACTCAATTATTTCACCAGTCACTCGTTCCTGTGCGTGCTGCCTCGCTGCTGGTCCCGAGAGAAAAGAACGTGAGCGCGTCCGCGCACCGATACCTCTCTAAACAGCAGGACTGAACGTGACACCTAATTGGTTATTGAAACTGCGTGCTTTTCTATTTGATCAGCCGCATAAACTTCAGATGCTGCCTTCAAGTGCAGTTAGATTTTAGACTTCTCAAATAAAACAAGTGGTTTTGTTTCAATTACAATTTAACTTCCATTCAGTTCTCTGTCTTTATTTTAACTACTATACACAAAATATGGGAAATGTTATAATTTAGTTAACCAGTGCTTTGCACCTGGGTTACAAAAGTAAGAACCCTGGTCAGCCAACCCTAATTTACTCCCAAGGGCAATCAAGAGAAGGCTACCACCACATAAATGAAATACCCTCAAAGGTACCATAGGTAGGCTTACAAATCAAAAATCACCATGAAGTAAAGATACAGGCAATAACGTCACAGTGTTTCGAATGTCCACAAATGCGATTGTTAGCACAGTTCCTTTGAAGTGAAATAACGTTTATCAGTTCCGTAAGACTGTGTCCAGTAGTTGCACAAACGTTCAGCCTTTAAGGTGGTAAAGGACTCCTTAAAGCAGTGCTGCTTTGGTGAAGTCAGGTGGCGGGGTAGAACTATACTCACAGACCAGTGTTCGGATCGGAGCAAACCAGTGTTCATGGACCCCAGTGCTATATGGCACATAAATCATATAAGCATCATCAGACATGGACTGATCTGGGGCCCTACATGAATGATGGGGTCGGGGACTTTTTTGCAATCTGGGGCCTTCGAAAGTGCAGGGTTTCAATTGATCCCTGTGCACAAACCTTGTAGGGCCGCCAGCCTCTGGCTTAATGGTGAAAACTGGCCTATCAGGGTGGTTTTGTGCCACCACAAGGAAGGGGTCTGATTACCATCTACCCTGAATCTTATTTCTCCCTCTTGGTCGACGGTTGCACAGAAGAACCCTGTCTCCAGGACTGAGGAGGGCCCCACATGCTTTGTGATCATACATCTGTTTTCCTTCTCGGAGGCATCTTGTCCAGCTCGCCGGGCTGCATCTGCAGCTCCAACCGATGGCTCGAAAAGGGTATAGTCCATTGCCAGCACTTCCAAAGGGGCCACAACATTTGTGCAGGTCACTGGTGCCTGAGCTTTGGGGAATACGTCTCTTGTGAGGGCACAGCGGTTGCATTGCTGTACCCAGCACTTGAAGTCTTTAGCCATAGCAGGCCAATAGTAGCCCTCCCCAAGGGCCTCCATCGTTCCCTTCTCGCTGAAGTGCCCATCATGGTCATGTTGGTTCTCGAACACTGTTCTATGCAGAGACCCAGGGACAACCAGCTGACGCACATCTTCACCATCCCTGGGGTCCCACGGGCACCGGAGGAGGAGATCATGCTGAATTATCAGATGCTCCCACTGTCCTACGAGCCGCTGCTGTGGCCAGTTCATTGTCTGCAAAACCTCTTTCAATGGCTTTCGGCATGCTTTGAGCGCAAGCAGGACCGGGCAAATGTCAGCGTCTTGCATCTGTAGTTTTCGCATCTCATCCCAGCTACATCCACATCTTTAGCCTCTCACCTTCGACTGGGCTTCTGAATGAACTGGTACTTGCTTCACATCAGCACCACTAGTCGGCCATGGACGGGCATGGACCTCATCTTCTTTTATGACCAGGAAATCCTTCTCTCTGTCTTCCACTTCTGGCTCCGTGGTCACTGGGATGCGAGACAACATGTCTGCATTTTGGTTTGAGCCCGTGTTCCTGCAGCCGACCAACCAAGCACGAGATCAAGTGGCTTTGAAAGTCCTTCGAGAACACGAGGACATTGTCCAGGTAAATCAGAAGCACTTTGAAAGCCACGTCCCCCAGCACAAGCTCCATTAGGCACTGAAACATTGGGGGGGGCGTTCCAGAGTCCATTCATACAACCCGAATGGTGTTGTTACTGCTGTTTTCTCCTGGTCCCGTGCAGCTACAGCTACTTGAAAGTACCCGGCAGTGAGGTCCAAAGACAAATAGAGCTGCACCCGGCCCAGGGCATCAATGACTCCTCCACTCCAGGGAGGGCGTAAGCATCTCTGTGTGTTACATTATTGAGTTTTCTGTAATCACAACAGAACCGAACTGACCCGTCTTTCTTTATGACCACAACTGCTGGGGATGCCCACGGACTGCATCTCTCCTTGAGCAAACCCTGTGCAACTAGATCCTGGACATGCTGCTTGTCTTCATGTAAAACATGGGGTGGCACCTTTGTTTAATGGGGTGTGCAGTGCCAGAGGGGATACAGTGAGTAACTGTAGTGGTGTAGCCATAGTCCCTATCTATGCCGTTGTTTCATCATCTCATGAAAATACAGCATGGTGCTTCTCCAACAGGTGATTGAGCTGATGCACTTGGTCTGGGGGGAGGCCTTGAAGATCTGCTTGTACAGGAACAGCCAATGGCCCTGGCTTTTCCAGCTTAGGTTGCACCTGGCTTGCAACGGCTTTGACTCGGAGCTCACCTGCTGCCTCTTCAAAAGCCACTACTTCTTTAGGCAGCACTTTATGTGGCTTACGCAGTTCAGCCACTCTTGCTCTTGGAGGCAAAACAATGGGTTTGTGGCTTGGGTTCATTAGTTGGACTGGGACCTTCCCATCCACTGAGTTTGCTAAAATGTTGGCTATCAACAGCCCAGGAGGCGTGTTCACAGTGGGCGAAACCTCCACCTTGACCTGGTATTTTATTTTAGGGGACACCCGACAACACCCTTCAATGATTGTTTCACTGCAGGGGAGAAATGATGACAGCTCGCCTACCACTCTCACTTTGAAAGCCAATTTTTCGGTTGCGGTCCACCATTTGCTCCACCTTGCCCATTTCCACGAAGACACAGTGAAGGTTCACACCCCCAGTCCGTTGTCCATGCCTCTCCATCTGCTGCACACCCTGTTCGGGCAGTCTCTGAGCATCACTCTTATTATTATATTATATAATATTTTTCCGCATTGATTTTCGCTAGCTTACTGACCGACTTACATCAACTCCTCAGTGCAGAACGGGTGAATTCCAGGAGTCTCAGGGAGTCTAAGTTACCACTTTGGAGTGGTAATGCAGTTGATCAGGGCCAGACCTAGCCAACGTATATTACTTTGTACCACTCAAGCTAGTTGAGGCAGCACTGGCGCAGCATCATGTCCCAAGTACCTTCAAGAACCTCATCATGAATTGTTACAACAACTTAAATCTATGGTTTTCTTCTGGCTCAGTAACATCAGATTAGCACTGGCTCAAGAGAGGAATCATTTCTGTATTCAATTCAACTTTATTTGTATAGCATCTATTACAGTGCAAATTGTGTCTGGGTGATTATCAGATACCCAGAGCAGGACCCCTGAGCAACTATTATTAACTATTGCTAATATTATTAAATCTTATTTAATTAAGGAAACAATGGCAATTGAACTTTGCAAGTTAATGAGTTTTCCTCCCAACAGTCTCAAATATTTCATAATAAAAGCATTTTTTAAATAAATGAATGGTGTATGCCCACTGAAATGCTAGGGGGTGTATTAACACTGTCATACAGTAACTTCAACAATGCAAACAAGTGCAAGATTTCGTATTAAAATACAATAAATTAAACTTGTGAAAGATAAAAAGTAGGTTATGTTACTCTCTGTAGTTTAGGTAGATAGAGGTCTTGGTCACATTTGAGTAATATAATAATCTATTTCTATAAATGTCAGAGGATCTTTTTTTAAAAATATATATATTTCATTATCATGGACCCCTTGCAGTTACACCACAGACTAGTGCTGGGCGATATGGAAAAAATCATATATCACGATATGGACTATTTTATATCACGATAACGATATATATCACGATACCATAATAAAGTATGTTTTCAGTTATTCTCTGAAAAGTTTGACCAAAATTTTATTGCTTACTTTTCAACTTTATTTTGAAAGGACATTTAGCTGAACTGTCACAAACATACATTTTAGTGCAGCAATAACAGGTAGGTACAGAGGTACAGTAGCTTTCACATTTTTTTTAAAGTGCACAACAGTTTCTGAGAGGAAAAACACATTTTTGCACTGAAGTTCAGCTATAAAAAATAAACACAAATTATTTTTCAACTTTCTGAAATCTGTAACCTTGTAGTGCAAAGTTTGCAAACCAATATAAAGTGTCTAAAGTAAACATCAGGGTTGAAGAGAACTCTGTTTAAGGCATTAACCATGAATAAAAGTGCAAACATAAAAGGCTACTTTGTAGAAGTAGATATGATTCTATCAAATTTATCGTTGCAGGTTATTTAATTACATATTTGCTGTAATAATTGATAAAATTAGGTTAGAAACGATAGAAGAGAAATGGCACGATACACATTTTTCTATCGTCCCCACGATATGTATCGTCATATTGCCCAGCACTACCACAGACCACTAGGGGTCCACGGACCCCTGGTTGAGAATCACTACTTTAGTACCAAATATTCATGGCTGAACAGCAGACAAAGGAAATGTAAGTGTTTGAAAATAAAACAGATAGTTTTTATTGAATTTTATCACTTTGTGTTTACTAGTGTACGCTCTCTCTTATGATGAAAAAAAATGTTTCAAGGGTTATTGAGTCTAATCTGTATTAAAATGCACATTTTGATGGTCACTCATAACTACAATTTCAAAAGATTTTCATGGTATGGACAAAGAGAACGGTGTGGAGTCAAGCGTCTCACTCCACCCCCTAAAGTCCCTGGAATAATTGATAGCTGATCAGAAACTTCTTAATTTTTTTTTACATACATTAAGGCATTTTACATCTTTCTCTGAGAATGAAAAAACACCAGTTCCAAGGGCTAGCAGGAAAAAGTAGTGCAGTAGTTAATCAAAATCATCTCTGTAAGATCACCAATAAAATCTACAAAAAGCATTTAATTTTTGCCATTAGAGAAAGAAAATTACAAAACATTTCTCATGCATTTTGTAGAATGTTGTAGAAATGACCAGTTGTGACATCACCCATCAGGATAAGCAGAGCCGGCCTGTAGCAGAGGCAGAAAATAAAGTTCAACCTCCGCTATTCTTAAAACTTGTTGGTCATTTTTATGTCTTAATAAGAAAAGAATAAGCTCACATTCATTTACTGCCACTAGATCCCCCCCCCCCCCCCCCCCCACCCCCCCCCCCCCCCGACTAATCAGACGTTGCCCTTTTCATCGAGATTCACTTACTGAAAATGTCAAAATGTCGATGATGTTATTTTGCTTTTGCAGAACAATGATTGCTAAAATCATTAACCGTTAGCATAACATTATTAAATAGCCAGCACTATCTGTTAGTATTAACGTCGGTTAATGTTATGCTCCTTATGTTATGTTTCATTGACATTTTTATTTCATGTTTCTCCAGCTTGTGACAGTCAATCAAAATGCTGTTTATACTTTCCACAGTTGTTAGCTTTGCTGTTTGTTGTGTTACAGCTGATATTGTCTACAGTGTGTTTATCATGTATCTTTTCATCTGTATTAAAGTACACATCATTATGTCATTATGCAGAACATTTCCTCATGCTATATATTACTGTAGTTTACTAATTCTTTGCATTCTTAGCATCTCACTGTAATGACAATCACTGCAAAAACTCAAAATGTTACCAAGTATATTTTTCTAATTTCTAGTCAAAATATTTCATCACACTTAATATAAGACACAATCACCTAAAGAGTAACATTTCAGTGAGATACAGGAACTTGTTTTTAGACAGTGCATCTTGAATATCTTGTTAAGAGAAACAGTCTTGAAAACATCTTGTTTTGAGTCGTATCTCAGATTAAACAAGTATTTTTGACATGTCATATGATTTTTAAGCTAATTTCAAGATCTTGTCAGGATTAAATATATTGTCTAATTTCAAGAAGTCTTATTAAGTGAATTTTCACTTGTTCCATTGGCAGATTTTTTTTTTTGCTTATTACAAGCTGAAAATATCTTGAATTAATTTTTTTAACTTATTTTTTGAGTGGCTTTTTTTCCAATTGAAATTATTACTAGTTTATAAATGACTAATATAATTTGCATATCAGAAAAAGTACATTGAATATTATAGTCTACATCGTGCATGTTTCTCTAGGTTTTTTATTTATATTTATTCTTGAAATCATGTCTCATGTCTCCTCCTCTGTCCTCAGATGCAGCTCGTCCCAGTACTGATGCAGCTCGTCCCAGTACTGATGCAGCTCATCCCAGTACTGACGCAGCTCGTCCCAGTACTGACGCAGCTCGTCCCAGTACTGATGAGCTCATCCCCAGTACTGAGCAGCTCGTCCCAGTACTGATGCAGGCTCAGTCCAGTACTGACGCGCTCGTCCCAGTACTGATGGCAGCTCATCCCAGTACTGACGCAGTCGTCAGTACTGAGCAGCTCGTCCCAGTACTGATGCGCAAGCTGCTCTCCAGCTGACGCATCGTTCAGTACTGATGCAGCTGTCCCAGTACTGACCGCAGCTCGTCCCAGTACTGATGCAGCGCGTCCCTAGATCACTCAGTACCCAGTACTGACGCAGCTGTCCCAGTACTGATGCAGACTCCCAGTACCCTGATGCAGCTCATCCCAGTACTGATGCAGCTCATCCCAGTACTGATGCAGCTCGTCCCAGTACTGAGCAGCTCTCCCAGTACTGACGCAGCTCGTCCCAGTACTGATGCAGCTCGTCCCAGTACTGACGCAGCTCGTCCCAGTACTGATGCAGCTCGTCCCAGTACTGATGCAGCTCATCCCAGTACTGATCAGTCATGATGCAGCTCATCCCAGTACTGATGCAGCTCGTCCCAGTACTCTGACGCAGCTCGTCCCAGTACTGATGCAGCTCATCCCAGTACTGATGCAGCTCGTCCCAGTACTGACGCAGCTCGTCCCAGTACTGATGCAGCTCATCCCAGTACTGATGCAGCTCGTCCCAGTACTGATGCAGCTCGTCCCAGTACTGACGCAGCTCGTCCCAGTACTGATGCAGCTCGTCCCAGTACTGATGCAGCTCGTCCCAGTACTGACGCAGCTCGTCCCAGTACTGATGCAGCTCATCCCAGTACTGACGCAGCTCGTCCCAGTACTGACGCAGCTCGTCCCAGTACTGACGCAGCTCGTCCCAGTACTGATGCAGCTCGTCCCAGTACTGATGCAGCTCGTCCCAGTACTGACGCAGCTCGTCCCAGTACTGACGCAGCTCGTCCCAGTACTGACGCAGCTCGTCCCAGTACTGATGCAGCTCGTCCCAGTACTGATGCAGCTCATCCCAGTACTGACGCAGCTCGTCCCAGTACTGATGCAGCTCGTCCCAGTACTGACGCAGCTCGTCCCAGTACTGATGCAGCTCGTCCCAGTACTGATGCAGCTCATCCCAGTACTGACGCAGCTCGTCCCAGTACTGATGCAGCTTGTCCCAGTACTGACGCAGCTCGTCCCAGTACTGACGCAGCTCGTCCCAGTACTGACGCAGCTCGTCCCAGTACTGATGCAGCTCGTCCCAGTACTGATCCAGCTCATCCCAGTACTGACGCAGCTCGTCCCAGTACTGATGCAGCTCATCCCAGTACTGATGCAGCTCGTCCCAGTACAGATGCAGCTCATCCCAGTACTGATGCAGCTCGTCCCAGTACTGATGCAGCTCATCCCAGTACTGACGCAGCTCGTCCCAGTACTGATGCAGCTCATCCCAGTACTGATGCAGCTCGTCCCAGTACTGATGCAGCTCATCCCAGTACTGATCCAGTCACCTCGTGATCACTGGATTTCTGCCTGGCGGTATGGGCGCTAACTCATAGATATGTATGCTAGCGTTTAGCCTGACATCACCAGCGCTGAGGAGGACCAGTGTTGCCAACTTAGCGACTTTGTCGCTATATCTAGCGACTTTCCAGACCCCCCTAGTGACTTAATTTGTAAAAAGCGACTAACGACAAATCTAGCGACTTTTTCTGGTGATTTAGCGACTCACTGGCACTCAAACCGCTAGGTTTGAAGCCATCACTTGGCTGCTGATGGCTGCTGTCTGCCTCGCGAGCCGCGCTTCTCTCTCTCTTTCTCTCTCTCTCTCCCCCCCCTCCCCCGGGCCGACCATCCGTCCGTCCGTCCGTGTCCGTCCGTCACATCTAGCGACTTCTAGCGACGTCCGGGACAGCCTCTAGCGACTTTTCTCATTGGAGAGTTGGCAACAGTGATAGAGAGAGAAAATGTACATACATATCTATGAGTTAGCGCCCATACCGCCAGGCAGAAATCCAGTGATCAGGGAACGACTATCCATCCTGGACAGGAAGCCCCGCCCAGAGCCATTTGATTGACAGCTCAGTCCACCAAGCGTTTTGTCATTGCTTTATCCTTGTGTCACAGGAGTGCCAAAAAGGAAAAGCAAATGGCAAGACGAAAAGGAAAGAGGAGGGGGCCGCGGGAGAGGGGCACAGGGAGGGAGAGAGGGCGCGGGAGAGGGCCCAGGCCGCGGGAGAGGGCCAGAGGGAGGGAGGGAGGGAGGGCGCGGGAGAGGGCCACAGGGAGGGAGGAGGGAGGGCGGGAGAGGCCACGGGGAGGAGGGAGGGAGGGAGGGGATTTATTACGCTTAGATTTCCACATTTATTTATTAATTTATCCTCTTTATATTTCCACATTATTTATTTTTTCTCTTTATTTCCACATATTTATTTATTTCTTTAGATTTTCCCACATTTAGATTTATATTTATTTTTATTTCTCTTTATATTTCCACATATATTTATTTATTTATTTATTTATTTCTCTTTATATTTCCACATTTATTTATTTAATTATTTATTTATTTATTTCTCTTTATATTTCCACATTATTATTTATTTATTTATTTATTTCTCTTTAATTTCCACATTATTTTTATTAATTTCTCTTTTTATTTCCACATTTATTTATTTATTTATTTATTTATTAATGTGGCACTCCTATCGCTCCATACACGAGCAGAGGAATGTACTGTGATGTAAAGGGACGCCATCATTGACTGGACTGGACCTCCCGTCCTCTCGGGTCCAGAATGTGCCGTCTGTCAGGATGAACTGCCCACTTGAACCACAACAATGGTGGAATCCGTCAGCGCTGATGGGATATCCTGATTCACGTTATCTGAGCACATCCATCAAGCGTATCTTTATTTAGCAGCGAGCAGAAGGACGGTGTCTCCTGCTCAGATCCAGATCAGCCCGTCTAGATACGTCAACTTGTTTGTTCGGTTATCGAACGTCACGTTAAATAATTTATTCTCAGGTTCCTGAACACGGGAAGACAGACTGGAGGAAACCCACGTCTGCTGAGAGCAGAGAGTTTGCTCCACGCAAACCTTCTTACACTGCAAAAACTCAAAATCTTACCAAGTGTATTTTTCTCATTTCTAGTCAAAAATATCTCATCACACTTAATATAAGACAAAATCACCTAAAGAGTAACATTTCAGTGAGATATAGGAGCTTGTTTTTAGACTTTTTTAGACTGAATTAAGCAAATTTTCACTTGTTCCATTGGCAGATTTTTTTGCTTATTACAAGCAAAAAATATCTTGTATTAAGTCTGTTTTAACTGCCAATGGAACAAGTGAAAATTTGCTTAATTCAGTCTAAAAAAGTCTTAAAACAAGCTCCTATATCTCCCTGAAATGTTACTCTTTAGGTGATTTTGTCTTATATTAAGTGTGATGAGATATTTTTGACTAGAAATGAGAAAAATACACTTGGTAAGATTTTAAGTTTTTGCAGTGTAGTATTAAACAGCCTTTTGTCTTAAAACACATGCACAAAATTGGAAACTTTCAGAATTGATTTCTTAAATGTTGAGCCGTTTGGCTTGTGCAGAGATTTAATCTGGGCAGATGGATATAAATATTTCTCTCAGGTCTGTCTTGCCACTTACACTGTAAACATCCCAACCTGTGGAGGTATTTGTTTTCGTTTGTTTAAACTATTTTGACGTCTCTATAATTGTGAGAAAAAAAATAGGAGGATGCTTTGTTGATCCTGATAGTGTGTATTTATGTGAGCACATCCCCTGGCCTCTCAGACGGGCAGGATGCTCAACACCGATGCCAGTCAAGCAGTGACTCAACAGGACATTACAAGATGGACGTCCTCTGACCAGTAAGCTGCTTTAAGTTTTTTAGAGGCATTTTTTTTTTTTTAAGATTTTTTTGGCTCTAGTGGCCTTTATTGACAGTATAGAGACAGGAAGAGGGGCAGAGAGAACGGGGAAGACACACGGGAAAGAGTCGCCGAGCCGGGAATCAAACTCACGACCTCTGTATATGGGCCGCCTGCCCTAACCACTGCACCACCGGGGTGGCCCTTTTTAGAGGCATTTAATTCAATTCAATTTCAATTCAATTTTACTTCTATAGCATCTGTTATAATGTCAATTGTCTCTAGACTCTAACTATTAGCCCCTACACACTATAGTTTAGACTAACTGTAGCTATAACTATTAGCCCCTACACACTATAGTTTTAGACCCCTACACTGTAGCTATAACTTAGCCCCTACACACTATAGTTAGACTAACTGTAGCTAAACTATTAGCCCCTACACACTATAGTTTAGACTAACTGTAGCTATAACTATTAGCCCCTACACACTATAGTTTAGACTAACTGTAGCTATACTATTAGCCCTACACACTATAGTTAGACTAACGTAGCTATACTATTAGCCCCTACACTATAGTTTAGACTACTGTAGCTATAACTATTAGCCCCTACACACTATAGTTTAGACTAACTGTAGCTATAACTATTAGCCCCACACTATAGTAGACACTTAGCTATATATTAGCCCCTACTATGTTTAGACTGTAGCTATAACTATTAGCCCCTACACACTATAGTTTAGACTAACTGTAGCTATAACTATTAGCTCCTACACACTATAGTTTAGACTAACTGTAGCTATAACTATTAGCCCCTACACACTATAGTTTAGACTAACTGTAGCTATAATATTAGCCTACACACTATAGTTAGACTAACTGTACTATAACTATTAGCCCTACACACTATAGTTTAGACTAACTGTAGCTATAACTATTAGCCCTACACACTATAGTTTAGACTAACTGTAGCTATAACTATTAGCCCCTACACACTATAGTTTAGACTAACTGTAGCTATAAACTATTAGCCCCTACACACTATAGTTTAGACTAACTGTAGCTATAACTATTAGCCCCTACACACTATAGTTTAGACTAACTGTAGCTATAACTATTAGCCCCCTACAACACTATAGTTTAGACTCAACTGTAGCTATAACTATTAGCCCCTACACACTATAGTTTAGACCAACTGTAGCTATAACTATTAGCCCTACACACTATAGTTTAGACCAACTGTAGCTATAACTATTAGCCCCTACACACTATAGTTTAGACTAACTGTAGTATAACTATAGCCCCTACACACTATAGTTTAGACTAACCTATAGCCCCACACACTATAGTAGACTACTGTAGCTATAACTATTAGCCCCTACACACTATAGTTTAGACTAACTGTAGCTATAACTATTAGCCCCTACACACTATAGTTTAGACTCACTGTAGCTATAACTATTAGCCCCTACAACACTATAGTTTAGACTAACTGTAGCTATAACTATTAGCCCCTACACACTATAGTTTAGACTAAACTGTAGCTATAAACTATTAGCCCCTACACACTATAGTTTAGACTAACTGTAGCTATAACTATTAGCCCCTACACACTATAGTTTAGACTAACTGTAGCTGTAGCTATAACTATTAGCCCCTACACACTATAGTTTAGACTACTGTAGCTATAACTATTAGCCCCTACACACTATAGTTTAGACTAACTGTAGCTATAACTATTAGCCCCTACTACACACTATAGTTTAGACTAACTGTAGCTATAACTATTAGCCCCTACACACTATAGTTTAGACTAACTGTAGCTATAACTATTAGCCCCTACACACTATAGTTTAGACTAACTGTAGCTATAACTATTAGCCCCTACACACTATAGTTTAGACTAACTTAGCTATAAAGCTATTAGCCCCTACACACTATAGTTTAGACTAACTGTAGCTATAACTATTAGCCCCTACACACTATAGTTTAGACTAACTGTAGCTATAACTATTAGCCCCTACACACTATAGTTTAGACTAACTGTAGCTATAACTATTAGCCCCTACACACTATAGTTTAGACTAACTGCAGCTATAACTATTAGCCCCTACACACTATAATTTAGACTAACTGTAGCTATAACTATTAGCCCCTACACACTATAGTTTAGACTAACTGTAGCTATAACTATTAGCCCCTACACACTATAGTTTTAGACTAAACTGTAGCTATAACTATTAGCCCCTACACACTATAGTTTAGACTAACTGTAGCTATAACTATTAGCCCCTACACACTATAGTTTAGACTAACTGTAGCTATAACTATTAGCCCCTACACACTATAGTTTAGACTAACTGTAGCTATAACTATTAGCCCCTACACACTATAGTTTAGACTAACTGTAGCTATAAATATTAGCCCCTACACACTATAGTTTAGACTAACTGTAGCTATAACTATTAGCCCCTACACACTATAGTTTAGACTAACTGTAGCTATAACTATTAGCCCCTACACACTATAGTTTAGACTAACTGTAGCTATAATATTAGCCCCTACACACTATAGTTTAGACTATGTAGCTACTATTAGCCCCTACACACTATAGTTTAGACTAACTGTAGCTATAACTATTAGCCCCTACACACTATAGTTTAGACTAACGTAGCTATAAACTATTAGCCCCTACACACTATAGTTTAGACTAACTGTAGCTATAACTATTAGCCCCTACACACTATTTAGACTAACTAGCTATAACTATTAGCCCCTACACACTATAGTTTAGACTACTGTAGCTATAACTATTAGCCCCTACACACTATAGTTTAGACTTACTGTAGGCTTTACTGAACAGAAATGTTTTCAGTTTAGTTTTAAAAATGGAGATAGTATCAGCCTCCTGAACCCAAACTGGTAGCTGGTTCCATAAAAAAGGTGCCTGGTAGCAGAAGGCCCGTCCTCCAAATCTACTTTTAGATATTCTAGGAACGATGAGTAATCCTGCACTCTGAGAGCAGAGAGCTCTATTAGGAGCATAACGTGCTATCAATTCTTGTAAATAGCACGGAGCTAGGCCATTAAGGTCCTTATATGTGAGAAGCAGAATTTTAAACTCAATTCAGGAAGCCAATATCTGGATGCTAACACGGGAGAGATGTGACCTCGCTGATGGATTCCTGTCAGCACCCTCGCTGCTGCGTTCTGGATCAATTGGAGGCTATTCAGCTAGCTTTTCAGACATCCTGCTAACAACGCATTACAGTAATCCAGTCTAGAACTGACAAACGTGTGGATTAATTTTTCAGCATCACCCTGGGAGAGGATGCTCCTGATCTTGGAGATATTTCTGAGAATGTGATTTATACCCAATTGCACATCATATCCTGTGGTTACTTGGGTCGCCCCTGTAAAATGTGAGCAGTGTATCTTATGTGCTCTATGCATCACAAGCAATTTGCTTCAATCCTAAATGCTCTGATAGTATTTTTTGATTGTGTGCATTGGTTGTAAGGGTTTGTGCTCTAAAGGTAGATGTCTACAGTAAATCAGTCCTGGACTGTGGTTCCAGATTATTGTTACTAGCACTTTTCACCGAGATCATCACATCCCACAATAATTAGTGAGGCCACCAGGATGTAGTGGGACTGTTGTCAGGTCAGAGAGGCAGCATAGGTGGTGTTGACAGAGGAGGGCTACCAGCTTCAATAGAGGAAACAACTCCATATACTTAATAAACTCATAGCAGAGCAGATTAAAGCCTCTCAGCTTTGATCTTCATCACTTCATCACCAAAATAATCAACTGAAGACGCCATCAACACAGCCCCCCCCCACTGCACTGTTCCCCTGGAGAAGCCAGAGAGCTACCCACCAAGCAAAGTTACACTGAAAAGACGTTGAAAAGACGTTGAAAAGACAATTTTGTCAAGCGTCTAAACCACGTTTTGATTTAGTTGAAAAGTTAAAGGTGAAAAGCCGTTACTCCCGAGACATTGAAAATATATCTACACACTGACGTCCATCAACATCTAAATTTGGTGTTAAAAGCTACACAAAGAAATAAAACCTGTCATTTTTAAGATGTTACTGTTGAAGCCAGAAACTTACATTCACTGTGCAAAAACATACTTTTCTTCTTTTGTCTCACTGTCTGAAGTCAAATCAGACTAAACCTCTGGTGTTTCAGGCCAGGCAGGTCTACCAAGATTATTTAATATTGTTAAATGCCACAATAATGAGAGAAAGAATTTCTTCGAGAAGTTTATATTATTTTCTCAGAAATACCAGGTGGTCTGAATAAAGTCCTGGGAAGTGAATTCTTCGCCAGGCAGGTGCCAGTAGGGGTGATTCCAGTAGGTTTGGTTACAGAATTGGCAGCGAAGGCATCTGTAGCTAGCGGCGTAAGGAGGAGGAAAAACGAGGAACAGCTGAAAGTAGCTAAGTTGCGGCTTGCAGTAGCCGAAAAGAGGAAGAAAGGCGTAGAGTCAAGTAAAATGAAGGCGTTAGCAGTATGTCATCCAGAAGACACTCATCACGGTTACATGATGTTGTTTAATTCGGAATTAATAATTCCGAATTAAATAATTCCGAATTAAACTATTTTCCTTCTAGTTTACATGGAAAACACGTTTGTTCGGCTTTATTCAACTCCGCTTTAGGTCTGGGGGTTGGGAAGGGTTCTGAATGGATGGGGGGGGCGGACATCTTTACATCTACCGGAAGAAAACAAACTTAGCTAACTCGGTTAGCAACAACATTTCACTTATTTTTGACCTGGGTGGCGTCTCTATCTGCGAAACCTCCTTCATTTAACCTGGCCGCTACAACTTTGAAAAGCTCACATTTTTTTGTGGTTTGTAGATGGATCCTCATCTAAGACTTCACATGCCAGACAGGGTACGCTGTGGTTTCTGCGTCAGATGTTACAGAAGCTAGTCAACTTCCAGTGCACATGTCCGCACAAGTGACAGAACTCGTTGCTTTGACCCTAACATGTAGTTTAGCCAGAGAGAAATCAATGACAGTCTACACAGTTAGCCGATATGCTTCATTTTGCAAAACAGCTAAATGCACAGGTACGACAACGTCAACTGAAAAACCAGTGACTCATGCTAGGCTGCTTTATGAACGTTTGCAAGCCGTCACGCTGCCTGTCCAGCTCACAGTATGTAAATGCACAACACACACCCGAGCAGAGGATGACGTATCCAAAGACAATCATTTCACTCACCAAACTGCTAAGAGAGCAGCTGCAGGGAACTATGGCTCCAGTCAGCTGCACAACCTCAACGCCAAAATGTCCACTCCGGACATTACTGACCATTCAGTTCTCAGAGACATGAAAATGGCTGCACCAGCAGCGGGAAAGAAACTCTGGCGCTCTGAAGGAGCGCGTCTATCAACGGACTACCAGTCCGGTTAAAAGCTTTGCATAAAGCAGGTGAGATGTTGAGCCATGGACCACGCCACGTCTCACCAGGAGGGCTGGTAGATCTCAGGAACAAACACTATAAAACCTTTGGTTTTCACTCTTACTAAGTTTTGTAAGGCATGTCCAGAATCCTGAGCACACATTTGCACATGGATTTCATTGAGATGAACAGAGGTGGTCTATATACAGTCATGGAAAAAATTATTAGACCACCCTTGTTTTCTTCAGTTTCTTGTTCATTTTCATGTCTGGTACAACTAGAGAGATATGCAAAGAGCTTCCGTTTTCTCTAACTATATTTTCTGTAACATTTTCTCCCTTCAGAAATACTTCCAGAGTAAGATGTGTGAAGCCAAATCCAAAATCTATCTCCCAAGGTTTAGTAACGGCTTTTATGTTGGCAGTGTAGGCATGAAAAATCAAATGGTAAATGGACTGCACTTACAGTCATGGAAAAAATGATTAGACCACCCTTGTTTTCTTCAGTTTCTTGTTCATTTTAATGCCTGGTACAACTAAAGGTACATTTGTTTGGACAAACATAACGATAACCACAAAGATTGCTCATAAGAGTTTTATTTAAGAGCTGATATCTTACCATTTTCCATGGTTTTCTTGATTATAACCTATATCACTTAAGTTTTTACATCAATAGCTATGGCGTTGTACTGCCAAAAACACTGCTTTTATGCATTCAGTGTTTTCTTTTCTGTCTGTTTTAGTCACATGATGACGTTTAGTGGTACCAGGTATTAAAATGAACAAGAAAGGGAAGAAGAAATGGTGGTCTAATAATTTTTTCCATGACTGTAAATATCGTCCTGTGACCCTTTCTCAAAGCGGGTTGATATTGTGCCGCTAAAAATGCTGATGCGTGAACTGTGGAAAAGGCTCCGTAAAGACTCATAGTTACAAACTATGGCGTTCCAGAAAAACTGTACAGTGATAATGGCCCACATTTTGTGAAGCAGATCCTGGGCAGAGTCGTCAGCTAACTGAGCATCACACGAAAGAACCGCTGTGCACACCGCCCATGGAGTTCTGGACATGTAGACGGCACTAATCACACAATAAAAAACCACGAAGCATCTCCAAACACTGTGGTGATGCTTCAGGACCAAAGTAATTCACCAACATAACTTCACATATTATTACAGAATTGATATCATGCATCACATATTATCCCCTCTATATCTGTTTTTGGAATAAATGAAATTTAAGAACATGATAATGTCAATCAGGTTTTTCATAATTTCTTTTTCTCCCTCTGTGGGAGTTTTTTTTACCTCCATTATCCTTGTTTAGGATTCAATGATATTTTTTAGTTAATGATATTTGCTCGGGGTCATGATCTGGGTCTCTGTAAAGCTCCTGGAGACAATTGACATTGTAACAGACGCTATACAAATAAAATTGAATTGAATCGTCATCTGAATTTCCTTCAATAATTTTTTTTTTTTTTTACAACTGTCTATATTCCCAAATGTTTTCCCTGCATCTTCACATCATTTCCTCTTTAAATAAAAATTAACAGCACATAATATGGACGTTATTCTCAAAATGTTTTTTTTCTTTCAAGATCAAACTTTTAAGTGCACCAATATTAGAAAAAAAAAGATTTCCCACGATTCCCTTTGTCTCTTAAAGTTGAGGGTCCTGGATTCTTAAGAACTTTACAGTTGAGAACAGATGAAGGGAGGGGATGCTGTCAGGTGTTTTTATGGAGGACAGGGAGGGAAAATGGACATCCTTTAAATGTCACCTGTCTGAAAAGCCTGACGTTCACTCTTTGAGAAAAAGCGTCCTTGGAGTGATCCCCAAAAAAGAGTGAACTTTAAGAGTGATCCTTTGATGCTAAGCTTGTGTTGATAAGATTTGGAATAGATCAGTCATTTTATCAGACATAGAAAATTAACAAATAGTTCCATGAATCGCTCAGTTAGATCTGAAAATGTGTTTTCTTGATGATAACATATTGATGTTTGATGAAAAATGGTGAAAACTATTATTCCCACTGAGATCCCCTCCAGCGCTCGTGGAGAAAGCCTCCCCCGCTTTGTTTTGTCCTTAACCTCTACAACTGCCAGTAAGTTGTCTGTTCCTCCTGCAAACAACAAATTTATTGGCTCGGGCTATTTGCAAGAACGGAAACTACTTTGCATGGCAAGGAATAAGTCTGGAGCAAAACAATGGTTCCTCTTATGAAATATGGCAGCAGGGTCTCACCTCTGGCCCCCCCAGCTGCCCCCCCAGCTGCCCCCCCAGCTCATTTACGTAAGCAGGTTGTGTCCTGAACCCCACCAGGAAGAGGTGTTGCAGGAAACCCAAATCTGAGCTCGGATTCAGTGTAAACTCACAATAGTAGACCCCAAAAGACTGCTTATCTGATCTGTGAGGGAGGTGAAAGAAAGGCTAACCAGGAGTGACATGAGCACCAGAATCCACACGTGCACAGAAATTCACAACACTGACTTTGATAGCTGCTGCCACGATGCTTCATTATAATGACTTACAATAAACCTATTTATTGGGTCAAATTCCAGAATACTAATTCTTATTGCGGTGCCTTTGGTGCACACTGAAGGTTCAACAGCAAAAACATGAGGTGTGACAAAGAATGAAGAAGAGATTAACTGATTTAAAGTCACCAGCAGACATTAATGATACGGAGCATTTTTATATATTCAATAAACATCCATTGATCATGCCTGCTGGAAATGCAATCAGCGTTAAAGCGTAATCTATTTTCATCAAAATTCAGACAATTTGGAGATTAATGAGAAAACAAAAGTAATAAATCTGTCTCTTTTAGTCCCATAAACCACAACCAGAGTAAAAGCTATTAGTGTTGTTTTTCCTTTTTAACACATCTTTAGTAGTGGTGGAAGCCTTCAGTTCCTTTTTTAAGGTCGTACAGTCATGGAAAAAATTATTGGACCACCATTTTTTCTTCAGTTTCTTGTTCATTTTAATACCTGGTACCACTAAACGTCATCATGTGACTAAAACAGACAGAAAAGAAAACACTGAATGCATAAAAGCAGTGTTTTTGGCAGTACAACGCCATAGCTATTGATGTAAAAACTTAAGTGATTTAGGTTATAATCAAGAAAACCATGGAAAATGGTAAGATATCAGCTCTTAAATAAAACTCTTCTGAGCAATCTTTGTGGTTATCGTTATGTTTGTCCAAACAAATGTACCTTTAGTTGTACCAGGCATTAAAATGAACAAGAAACTGAAGAAAACAAGGTGGTCTAATAATTTTTTCCATGACTGTAGATGTAAAATGTTAAATGTATGTCATGAAATTGCACTCATAATACAAGAAACATCATGTTATAGACTATGAAAGTGTTCTATGAATGTGTGTGCATGTACGGGTAAATGTGGCTTTAAATATAAAACACTTTGAGGTCAGCGAGAATAGAAAAGGCCCAGATAAATACAGTCCTGTTACCGTTATCAGAATCAGAGTGATCAATATCAGACTGAACAGTTAATCTTAGGTTTCTGCTATTCTGATCCTCAGATAACCATCACAACCTTTTAAGACTCTGTAGCACATAAAATGTGCATTTGGGTGCATTAATTAGTTATTACAAAACCAGTTATTATACAATTAATCTTAGGGAAAAAACACGGACAAGAAAACCTACTTTAAATTAAGTTGAATGTTTTTTTATGCAAAATATTAATGTCTTTTGTAACTAGTTGCATAAAAAGAAGAATATGTTGAATATAAACTCATGTTAAATACCAGAAAATTGTACTGAAGTACAATAATTCCCAGATGCTGTATGTGGAGAGTCTGGACTGGTGTAATCACATGTCTGCGGTTATGAAGCTGGTTGGATTCACGGCTAAAGTCTCTGAAACGTCTTTGAAGAAGGTTTATGGCAGAGAAATGAACATTTAATTCAAGAGCAGCAGCTCTGGTGAACGTTCCTGCAGTCAGCATGGACCACGTCTGTGACGTTGTGCTACGTGATAAAACAGCACATTTTTAGAGTAGCCGTACATTCCCGCCAGCCTAAGACAATAATCATACTGTCTGATCAGCATCCTGATACAAATAGAAATAATCGGGTGGATCGATTATTTCAGCAAAGGGGAAATGTTTACTAACACTGATTTAGACAGATTTATTAGAATATTTGAGAGAAATAGGCTTTTTGTGTACATAGAAAATGTCTTAGATCATCTAAGTGATCAACTAAGATGAATATTGGACAGAATATTCCAAACTCAAATTTTCATTTCTACGCTGATGACACTGTTATATACTTTACAGAACCCAACTCCTGCTGAGGCCTTTCAGTTTTTACAACTTGCATTTGATAGAGTACAAGAACAACTTTGTCATCTGCAACTTGTTTTAAATGCAGACAAGACAAAATGTATGTTCTTTACCGCTTCAAAAACTGCTAGATCAGCACTGTCTGAGAAGATTTTAACAAGAAATGGTCAAAGTATTGAATTGGTTTCTACTTTTAAATATTTAGGATTTTTAATTGATGACCAGTTGTCTTTTAAGGAGCACATTCAGTATGTTGTAAAAAAACTGAAACTTTTATTAGGATTTTACTTTAGGAACAAGTCTTGCTTCTCTTTTCATGTGAAACAGAAATTGGTGGAAACAAGCTTTGTGCCTGTTATTGATTATGGAGATGTTTTGTATCTGAATGCTTCTGCTCATTGTTTCCGTATGCTAGTATGCTAGTATGCTAGGTAGCGTGAACCACTGAGATTCATTACGAACTTACTCACCATTGTGTTCTCTATTCTAAGGTTAACTGGACGTATGCTAGTATGCTAGTATGCTAGGTAGCGTGAACCACTGAGGTTCATTACGAACTTACTCACCATTGTGTACTCTATTCTGAGGTTAACTGGACGTCTTTACGTGCTCGACGCCTCAGTCATTGGTGTGTGTTCATTTACAAAACCATTCTGGGTATCACTCCATCTTATTTGTTTTGTCTTTTAGCAAGAAAACAAGGAAGTCACAATCTCCGATCTGTGGATACTCTGCAATTTGTTGTCCCCAAAGTACGAACTGAACTGTTTCAACTTAAAGCCCTTGTTACACTGAATGAGTTTAAAGCTCTGGTGAGATCATTGCAGTCTACCTCATCTGTGTGCACGTGTTTTATGTGAGCAAGTTTTAATGTTGTAGATTTTATGTGTTGTTTATTGTTTTAATGTAACTATGCTCCCTTGAAAAAGAGATCTTTGATCTCATTGGGACTAACCTGGTTAAATAAAAGCTAATAAATAATTAGTTCAGCTCATGAAAACAAAACTGTTGCGTTTATATTTTGTTCAGTATATATGTATATACATTCTAAAATTTAAAAAGAAGAGCAGCCACAGCTGCCGTTCTCACCCCTCCGTGACCTCTTTCATCAGCAGAGATGGCGTTTGAAGCGAATGACTCCACATCCTTTCTGCCCTTTGACAGCAGGCTACTGAAAACTTGCCCTCTCGTCCTGCACATTTAGACTCTCGAACCTACTGACTTCTTCGTGCTCAGCAGTAAACAGAGCTGCTTATCTCCTGACTTTTTAATTCTCAAGGTCATGTGCGCCGAATGTGTCGGGCATGAAAAATCACTTTCGGGAGACGGGGGGGGTCCATGCTGGGTTTTCATGAACCCTGGAGGAATTGTCTCGTCCTGAAAGGTGGATTTAGCGCTAACTCGTCCTCTAACTTGTGATGCACCGTAAAGGAGCTGGACTTGGCCTGAAACCCTTCAGGTATTGATCAGTTAAGAGCTTCCTTGAGCTCCGACCAGTCAGGGTCTAGACGAAGAACATACAAGGGTGTCTGGAGATATTAGTACTAGAACGTTTGGTGGGTTGGTTTCTCTGTGGACTGGAACTGTTCCCACAGACTTCAGATACCAGCAGATTGCTACTTTTAACGTTTGGAGGCCAAATTAACACCTCCAACTCTTTGTTGTTTAAACCTTTGGCTGATGTGCACAGTATATCTCTAATATAAGAGTGGAACAAAATTTTTAATTGTATTGTTTTTAAATCTTTTTTCATGCACAACTACAACTGACTAATTGCAGTAATAATATAAAGAAGGCCATGTTGCTTTTTCAACACTGAGCGATCCATTGCAAGAGAGAACAATAGTTACAGAGTAAATGTCTCCCTCTAGTGGCTTTTGTGTAGCATTACATTATCAAACTGCAGTGACCTTTGCTATTGGCCCTACCAAAGGAAAAACTGTTTGAAGTTCATAATAATAAATAAAAGATTAATTCAGTACAGTATTCTCTTCTTCCTGCAATTCCTCTAGTCATGTTGTCCACTCTAGATTTCTAGAGTTTATGCAAAAATTCAAACACATTTAAACAATTTCATACAGATTTACTTAAATTACACTAAATTGTATTAATTAGTTGAGATCAACCTCAGCTGAATGACAACAAAACAGATATAACTGTCATAAAATAAAAAAAAAAAAGCTAAAAGCATTGTGTGAAAAGTTAAGTACAAACAGAAGATTTTTCAAATACCGAGGTCAACCCCCCAAAAAATGAATAAATTACATAAAATCAAATAAAACAAAAACAGATCAGTGGTGCTAATGACACTTTTATACATTATAACTATTGAATTGTGTGTGTGTTTGTGTGTGTGTTGTTGTTGGTGGGGATAGAACAATAGAACAGATTTACTCCTGGGCTTTTTTTAAGAGGTTTCTCGCCATTAACTGTAATGATTAAAAAAAAGAAAAAGAAACTGTAATGATATAAAGAATACACAATAGACAGTAGGCATGAGACACATGTAATCATTATGAATTCAGTTGACATTTAGTCCTTAGTGTTGACTGGAAAAGAGAAAACAAGAACGTAATGCTATTAGAACCTTACTAATAGATGGTCAAGAATGCACTGACCCAAATTTGATCTGTAAAGAAATCTTCAAATTCTACAGTAAATTGTACTGATCTTATTCATCTCCAGATGCTGAGGCGTTCTTTGAGCATGTTAAAGAATGGACCCCCAACATCAATGAGTGTTTCAAAGATGTTTGTGAGGCAAATATTAATATGGCAGAGGTGGAAAAAGCTCTGAATTGCTTAGCATTGGATAAATCTCCAGGATCAGATGGTCTAACAAGCAGTTTGTATAAACAATTTAGGGAACATCTTAAATATCTCTCTTTTTTTTTTTTAATATGTTAGGAGAAATATTTGAATCCCACACTCTGCCAACCACAATGAAACAAGGAATAATCACTCATCCCTAAACCTGGGAAAGAACATAAACTAATTGACAACCTTAGACCTATAACTTTACTCAATAATGATTATAAAATTTTAACTCATATATATGCAAACAGGTTGAAATCTGGCATCACTCAAAGCATTTCAGATCTGGGTTTATAAAAGGTCGTTCAATTCATAACAATATACGACTTGTGCTTGACTTGCTGGAGTTCAATCACTTAATTGAAGAAGATGGTTTTATTTTATTTTTAGATTTTTTTTTTTAAAGCATTTGATACAATTGAACACAAGTTTATTTTCTGTACTTTAGAAATATTTGGCTTTGGTGAAAAATGTATTAATGTGATAAAATTAATTTATAAAGATACAAATAGTACAGTCATACTACCACAGGGTACATGCCCAAGATTCTTTGTAGGTAAAAGTATTAAGCAAGGATGTCCTATATCTCCTTTACTCTTTATTATAGCAGCAGAAATGCTTTCAATTCTCATTAAAAATACTAATTTTGAAAAACTGAAGGTTCTAGACAGACAGCTAGCAATTAGCCAACTCGCTAATGATACTACAATTTTTCTGAAAAATAGTGACCAGAGGCTAACACCACCACACACACACTCATTCAATTCATTCTCATATTGTCCTCCTTAAATTCTCACCTTCCCCCTTCCTCGTTCCTTGTCCTTCTGTTGTTTTAACTACTGCTGCAAATGATAATGTGGTTTGTTGCAGCCGTCCAACAGAGACGGAAGGAAGTAACGGGTTGTTCCGACGCATTTTTACTATCGGCTGTTCTGATCATACTCTCTTAGTGGTGCGTTCAGGATCAGTCTGATACTGGGTTAGGGGTAGGGGTAGGGTCAAATGACACCGCGTTACTGGAGCAACGAGTCAGAATGCAATCGGCTCTGTTTATCTTCCCGATGTTGTGAAAAAATAACTTTTAAGACCTGGGAAATGAAATCAATGGGGGAAAAAATACCGAGGATATGACCTCGGTGTCCTCAATGGTAGTTACGACCTTGCACAAGGTATTGTCAACATAACAGCACCTACAAACGTCTCTGAACTACGGAGCTTCTTAGGTGTCTGTAACTACTCACGCCAGTTTATTGAACACTATGCCGACATTGCAAAACCTCTAAAGGACTTACTCTGAAAGGACGTCCCATTTTTCTGGGGTGAACGCCAACAACAAGCTATGCAAACCCTGAAGGACAAACTGTGCACAGCACCATGTCTGTCCTACCCTGATTGTGACAAAGAGTTCTTCTTGGACGTGGGGTTTTCCACTCACTGTCTGAGTGCAGGTCTGTATCAATGCAACGACCACGACAAGCGAGTGGTGGCGTATGCGAGCAAAACACTTGCTGCCCCAGAACTGAAATACTCAGATTGCAAAAAGGCGCTGTTAGCCACGGTACCTTCTTGAACAGTCAACGCATCAGAGATGGTGTCGTGACGAATGCTCGAGCAGCCTCATGGTTGATGGCGCTACAAAGCTTCAAAATTGAAGTATGCTATGCTCAGAACAAAAAGAGCCCCTTGGGCACCGATTAGCGGCATGCCACCTGTGCATCGACAATGCACCTTCCATGATAACCGTTCCTTGCGAACCGACACTGACCACTGACCCACACCACCACTACTTCGACCAAAACATCTGCGAAGGCATGGTCACGGCGTATGTTGATGGTTGTTCATACCACCATGAAAAACACGTCAGGGCTGGAGCGGGCGTGGTGTAGCTCAACGACCACCCATGCGATCCCCAAGGATTTCAGCTTGGGCCGCAAACCTCGCAGTATGCTGAAATTGCGGCCCATCCTCATAACACTGCAACTAGTGAAACTAGAAACACGACATCCGCACTCTCCTCATTTGCACCGACTCAAACTATGCCTGTTTGAGTTTTGCGTGTCACCTCCCACTTTGGAAACAAAACGATTTCCGCATCTCCAACCATGGGTCAGTCAAACACAAAGAACTGTTCATGGCAAGTGACCACCTCATCATTTCCAACAGAATGACTATCTACTGGAAAAAGGTGAGAGGCCACTCACACGTGCCAGGTCAAGATAAACAATTAAATGACCTAACAGATATGATGGCCAGACAGGGGGCCTTACAAGGCACACCTTAGTTCTTTGATTGAGCTTGGCTACCTGTCTCCCTCCCTCCCACTCAAACTGCGACCGTCTGAGCGGTCACCAAGTCGGCTGGTGCTGGTAACGCCACGAACCATCCACCGAACTCCGTCCATGGAACCTGCGTTCACCGATGACGACTTGATTGCTCTTCAAGCTCAGGACCCAGCGATATTTTTTTTATGATCTCTTCCTTGTCTGGCGACACCGATGACTGCCCCTTGCAGTCGGACATCCGCGACATCCGCGACTTGCCTGGGCTATTAGCAGTGCGTTCCCTTCTTCGGGTTGTCAAGGGCATCCTGGTGTTTGTTTGGAAAATGAGTCACTTATTTCTGCACGTTCTTGTCGAGTTGGATTGGCTGGGAAAATTAATCATCCGAGTCGCAAATGAGTTTTAACAACATTTATTTACATAGACACACACAAACATAACACAGCTATATAGGTATATATATGGGTCAGAATATATAGACATTTGTATGTACAATCGCCAAATGAGACAGGCTATGAAGAGTTAGAGATTAACTTAAAACGAGACAATATGGTTGTAACGAGAGGTTTTGAGAAAAGGGGGGGGGGGGCATCTTGGTGGAGCAGACGGAGTTCTAGTACTAAGAGGAAAAATCCTATAGGCGAAAAAGGGAATAAAATTCTTAATCTGAACTGATAAACGGTTCTCTGTGTAGTGGTTAAGCCGGTTACCGGCAGTGGTTACACCTGGTATCTGCCGTGATTCTGGCTTTCTTAGGCGGAGTGAAAAACCAATCCGACCCACGTGACCCCCCCCTTACCAGACAGCCCAGCGGGCATCTCGGCGCCGGTCATTCCAAGCGAACTGCGGGGGTCGAAATAAAAGGTCAAAAAGAAAATCAACAAAATGCGTTGCTGTCGATTGCATTCCACGATGTGATTAAGGTGATTTCAGTCAACTGGATAATAAACTTTTAACATTCCATTCGAACGTGCTTTTCGGGAGAGAGAGTTAAAGTGGCACACATTTTAAATACAAGAATAAACATTTCAAAATCAATTTGACAGTCTTTCTTATGTTGTTTGTTTCCCCTTTTTTATGGTCTTTATTCATAGTTATAACATTCCGATTTAAAGAACTTAGTTGTCTACGCCTGCTTCCATGCGCCGGTCGTTGGCATGTTCCGGAAGGTGTCAGCATGGCAGCTGTATGGCCCTGTCCGGTCAATAAGTGCACTTTAATGTCTGTTCTGTCTTCACCTGCATTCCAGCTGGATCAATCAAGAGTTATACGGCTGCTAAAAAGGTTTTGGATTGGAGTCGTCATGGTGACGTGGGCTATCTCCTGGTTTATGGCCCAGATGTGGGGGGGGGGTGTTCAGCCCGAAGGTTCAAACAACTGGGTAAAAGTCCACAGGCCCCGCAAAGGACGTCTCATCCCTACAAAAATTTTAAATTAATAAAAACTTCCGATGACGGGGACCGCTACATAGGCTCAGATTATCCACTGTGTGTCTTTTGTTTGTCCCGTCTTTCATGCCTGTAATGGTCCTCACACCACAAGTTCTTCGATAAAGATAAATAAACTCACCATACAAGCAAAACATGGAGTCAGTGTAATGTGTTCACTTAGGAATAGTAATCCCGTTATAAGAAGGTATTTAGATTGAATGCTAGCTATAGGATACTGGGAGACACCAATCTAACTATGTTCAGACCCATGGGCGTAACCACGCATTCTCTGGGGGGGTCGTGTCCCCCCCAATACTGGGAAAATACCAATCTGTCTCCTCCAATATTATGTGTAAATATGTTAAATATTTCCCCCTTTTATGAAACCTGGCAACCCGTCTCTTGTTATTTCCGAATATTTACCGATCAATTTATTTCCGTTTATAAGAACACTAAAGTGTGTGACCATCGATAGGAGGAAACAATAGTGCAAGAAAGGAGGGAGCAATATCTTTACCCAAAAAGCAAAAAAAGCAGGACATACGAAGTTTTTTTCAGACAGTAAGCAACTAGATAGCTAAAGAGGAGGGATGTTGCCATACTGTGAGTGTGTTAATTTTTTAATCAATTTGAAATATTTAACTCGTTAAAAAGGGCTCAGTTTGTAAGTTGCCCATGGAGGAGCTTGGTAGCTGCCCACACCAGCCCAATACCCGCTTTATTCAGACTCAGTCCCTGGCAAAAAAGACTCTCAAATTTCAGGACAGTTGGTTTAGACATGGCTTCGTTACAGCCCCTCCTTCAAGGGCGTGCTGTGTTTTTACTGTGCCAAATATTTTGGAGATCAGAATTCCTCTTTAGCCAGTAAGGCTGATGTAGTAAGGCTTTTATTAAAACAGGATTTAGCAACTGGAAAAAGCACTCCAAAGGTTCTCCCAACATGAAGACAGTGATTGTCATTCAGCAGCGATGACGACACATTTGCACCGCAAACAGCCTGTCAGTACACAGCTTTCCTCTCAGTTGAAAAAGCAGCAGCACACAGCCAGAAATAATCTGTTAAAGATGGGGGGGGGGGGGGGGGGGGGGGGGGGGGGGGGCAGTGCTTTAAGGGGGCATGACAACAAAGGAGGGCAACTTCCACCAGCTGATTAAGTACAAGGCAGAGGGTGATGAAGAACTTACAAGTTGGCTTCAGTGGCACAATAATTTCACCAGCCCCAAAATTCAAAACGAGGTCCTGAAAACCGTCAGCAACACAATTGTACATTAAATTACAAAGGAGGTCCAATCATTGCCAGTAGTTCAGTATTCCCTTATCACTGATGGGACACAGGATGCAGCAGGAGTTGAGCCAAGAGTCCTTCTGTCGGCGCTTCGTTGGCAAAAATTTGCAACCCAGAGAGGAATTCATCGGCCTATATCAGGTTACATCCACTACTGGAGAAAACATAGCTAATGTAGCTAAAGATGTACTAATTCGCCTAAATCTCCCACTATCACAACTACGGGGTCAAACTTATCATGGGGCAGCCGATATGTCTTGTAGGATGCAAGCCGTGCAAGCTCATCTCAAGAAAGAACAGCTTCTTGCCGTGTTTGTTCATTGTGGGCCGCATTGTGTAAATCTGATTACCCAAGCCACCTGTGTATCTTCCCCTATTATTATTATCTTGCATATATATATATTTTCTTCTATTTATTTGAGTGATTTATTTATGTGTGTATTTATGTGTGTGCCTGCCGGGAGTCGTGCAAAATTTCGTTATGCCTGCATAATGACAATAAAGAGACTTGAATCTTGAATCTATTATAAGAGATGCAATGCAGTTAGTGCATGAGTTGGGCGTTTTATTCAATCGGTCTGGGAAGTTCAAGGCTATCTTCACTGCTATAGCGAAGTCAGATCACACATCTCTAAAGCCTCTCTGCCCCACCAGGTGGACAGTGCGAACGCCAGCCATGCGCTCTGTCCACTACGATGGAAATGTCCGCAAAAGCAAGTGGCCTTCATGACAGCTTTTTGAGGGGCAATACCATTCTGGGCATCGTTCTTTCAGAAGATGTCATGGCTGTGTTGGAGGAGCTGATTTTTTCTCTGGAGCAGAGAAGCCAAACGGCGTCAGGGATGCTGGCTGCTGTAGACCATGTGACGAGAAGCATCCAGGCCAAAAGACGTGGAGAGCACTTTGACCAGCTGTACTCCAAAGCATCTCCGGTGATCAAGATGCCTCATGTACGGATGCCACCGAAGCGCTTCACTGGTTCAGCCACAGCACATTGTCGTTCTACTGCCCAGGTGTACTACAGAATGCAGTACTTCAGTACCTTGGACCGGGCTGTGGTGCAGTACACTGAGCGTTTCAGTCAGGAGGGGCTTCAAAGGCTGCAAAAATGAGTCCTAGATGAATACCCAGAGCTGAATGCCACGGCTTTAGAAGTGCAGCTGCAAATGTTCCGGGCCAATGACACAGATACATCTTCCTCAGAGGTAGCAGACATTTTCCAGGGAAATGGTGCCAGAGGTGCGACATCTTTTGAGACAAGTTGAGGTCGTCTTGAGACTGCTGATGGTTGTTCCTGACTCCGAGCGAAGTTTCAGCGCCTTGAGACGTCTAAAGACATGGCTAAGAACAACAATGATGCAGACCTGGCTAAACAACATTGCCATTTGCCGTGTGCATCAAGAGAAATTGGATGCATTGGACACGAAACATATCTGTCAGAGACTAGTTGACTTACATTCATGGTCAGTGCCATCATCTGGCATAACCAACTAATGTATGTATGCAATTCAATCTTGTAACTTTTTTTTTTTTTTTGTTCTAATGTTGTATATTATCTGCTGTATATTATTATAGTCTATATCCTGCTAATTTGTCCTATACTTATTCATCACCATGTATATATTGTTCAATAATTTGTCTGTAAATTGTACAGTCTATATTATCTATATTCATCCCTACACCTACCAGTTGTATATTATTATAGTCTATATCATGCTAAATTATCCAATAGCAATGCCTTACTACTGCCCTTAATGTTCATTCTGTATATCATAGTGTATATTCTGTATATACTGCACTTTCGGTTCTTGCACTTCCGATTAGATACAAAACTGCATTTCGTTACCCTGTATTTATACATGTAATGACAATAAAGTTGAATCTATCTAATCTATCTAATCTAAGTGGACCTGCCCTTCACCAGTCCTCTATGGCAGTATTTTTTTTTTTTTTAAATAAAATGCACAAGTGTGAGTGACAGTGAGTTAGTGCTTTATTAAAACCTTGGTTCTGTCAGGGAGGACTTCAAAAGAAAAAGAACAGATGAAGACACTAAACAAGAAGACATAAAGCAGACCGTGATGGTGTGGTGTGTGTAATATGTGTAGTGTAGTATGTGTGAGTTGTGTAGTAGCAGGCCGGCTCTTGGCGTGGGCCATATAGGCCGCCTAAGGCGCCATCTGCTGGAGGGACGCTGCCAGTCCGCCAGTCCCCCTTGGCCTTGAGGGAAAATAATAATAAAATAATAATTTTCTATGCCCACTGGCGCCCTCACTTAGTGTTTTCTGTCTAGAAAAAGAAAGTACATATTAACATTACAAATAAATAAACAGTAACATGTTCCTAAATTATTCAAGAATTCCTAAATTCATTGGACTGCAGTGGGGGGGGGGGGGGGGGGGGGGTGAGTAAAATCAGCCAATCCAGCTGAAAATAATTTACATTCAAATCAGATTGATAAAATGTATAGTTTCTTTCTTTTCTTAAAAGAAATTGGTGCCTGCTTCCTTTTATTATTAATAATTACGAGGTAGATATTTCTCTTTTTATTTCCACATTTATTTATTTATTTATTAATGTGGCACTCCTATCGCTCCATACACTACATCTGACTTGAATCCAATTGAAAACTATGGAAAGAGATCAGAGTTCATTGAAGAGCCCACGGAACCTTCTAGATCTGTATATGGTTTTGTGTCGAGGAATGGGCCAAAATCACACCAAGACTTTTGTACAAAGTATTAAATACATTTAATTTAGGGTTTTCAATACTTTATTCAAGTGTCATTTCACATAATTTATGGACAGCTATGGCTGAACTTCGTTGCGTGTGTTGATTGCACTGGTTGGTACTAACATCTGGTGAAAATGTCATGTCAACAGCGTAAGAAATATAGAAAAATTGTCTTGTTCAATACTTCTTTTCACCCGCTGTATAGTTTTACCTAATTTGCTGGACAGATTTGAGTTGTAGTAACCTGCAAATCTGCATTAACGTTGTTTTTTTTAATCTTCCGTGTTGTCTGTGTGATGGGCTCAGGCTACTCTATGTAATTTAAGAGTAATGCCCTCATAACCCACCTCCCTCCCAGTTTGTGTTTACACATGATTAACAGTTAGCATAGAAGGACACTTAAAGCAAGAGAACGCAGCACTGATTGTGTACAGTGATTCACAGCATTTAACTGGTTCTCTTTAAACTTTCTAAGACTATCTACATTAACATGAACATGAAAGTCGCTCACAACAAAAGATGGCTAACACCAGTGGAGAAATTCACTACGTAAGACCGCCGATCTAGATGCAATTCTTAATATGCAACTACATGTAATTTAGTCATTTTTGTCTCTTCTGCAAAGGTGTGCTAACAGCAAAGTAAATAAACTGGTTAAAATCTTTTGTCACAGAAAAGTTAGTATTTTACAAATGTTTAAAAAAGTAAACATTTATCTATAGGAATTTCAAAACATCTTTCATCAAAAATACTATGACAAATTTCAACAGTACAAAAGAAATGTTTTACAAATGACAGAAGGTTTGAAACAAAATGTTTACAGTAGAAAGCAGAAAGTCTCGATGAAATGCCTGAAGAGGAGGAAACCTACTCCTTTTCTACCTGACAAGATTAAGAGGTGCTTTCTTTACTCCATTTCAGTTAGTATTTAAAACCATGCAATAACTGTAAATTACCATAATTAGCAAATTAACTTAGCTCGGGGAGAAATAACTAAATCATCCAAAGTACCTACGAGCATACAATGTTTTTCGTATTGTTGTCCTGCAGGCTCCTGTCACCTTTGGCAAATGTAAGTAGTTGGATTTCAGTCATGTTGCAATCGTAGAGCGTGATGTACGATGGATCCGACCCACAAGTCACGTCTTCCACTCAGCACGACTGTCCTCTGGCTGCTCAGATCACAAATGATGATTTGTGTCGGAAATCCCCCTGCAGCAAGCACAAGGCCAAGACTGGATCAATAAGCCATATTAGCGGGAAGAACAAACTATATTTATTTGCATATTTCAGCACAGATTTTTGCAGGTGTAACTGGAATGCTTTGGGCTCTTCATATAACTTAGAATAACAATTTTAATAACTGTTCGATGACAATAATGTTAAAAGTATGTATAAAAACAAGAGGAAATAGTAACATTAACTTAGCAAAATGTAGGAATTTATTGAGATATATATTGTATAATTTTTTATGTATTTTTGTCAGAATTTCCAAGTAATATTATAGTATGTAACAAATTAACTGGAAATTTTCAGTTGGAACCAGGGTGTCAACGGGAAATTGGAAAAAACTTTGAACCGGGGGGGGGGGGCCTGAGAAAATTTTGAGCACTCTCTAGGTGCTGCTTTAGGAGGCATATAGAGGTTAGATATCAAAAATAAAAGTAGCTGGAATGAAAAAATTAAGTTGCCTATTAAAGGCAAAAATTCAGAATGGCTGCGGTTACATGATGTTTTTTAATTCGGAATTAATAATTCGGAATTAAATAATTCCGAATTAACTATTTTCCTTCGAGTTTACATGGAAATAGTAATTCTGAATTAAGGTTTACATGGAAAACACGTTTGTTTGGCTTTATCCAATTCCGCTTTAGGTCTGGGGGTTGGGAAGGGTTCTGATTGGATGGGGGGGGGCGGACGTCTTTACATCTACCGGAAGAAAACAAACTTAGCTAACTCGGTTAGCAACAACATTCCTCTTATTTTTGACCTGGGTGGCGTCTCTATCTGTGAAACCTCCTTCATTTAACCTGGCCGCTACAACTTTGAAAAGCTCACAATTTTTATGTTTCCTGCCATCTGTTCTTTTAATTATTTCCAGTTCCTCCAAGCTATTTATTAAATAAATCGTCTCTGCTCTTGAACACCGTTTACTGCGTGCTGCCATCTTGAAACTTTGTTTTGAAAACAAGCCCAGCGCGGAATATAAGCGTCATCATGACAGACGGGCAAGAGAACTAGCATGCGCAGAAAGACGGGAATTAATTTAAACAGGAATGAGTGTAAACATGACCGCGGAATTATTTAATTCGGAATTAAAATGGGAATAAACCAGCCACTTACTTCGGAATTAAGTTTAATTCGGAATTGACATTTTCATATGGAATTAAGTGTTTACATGGTAACTTTTATTCGGCTTTAACTTTAATTCTGAATTAAAGAGGAATTAAACTTCCCATGTAAACGCACGGAATGACTAGTGATTCAGTCACTGGTGAACTTCAACAGTAAAACATCATTGACAACAAGATACATGGATCCAAAACTTTAGTAAGCAGTTATAGAAAATAGCATGTTAAATTCAACATGTCTATTTGATGCCTGTAACTCTGAACATTAGCTTTTCTTAATTATTTTTAATCACAAAAAGCTCAAAACACTGAATAACTAATACTTCAGGCATGAAAATCCCCCACCTTTTGGCGAAATTTGCCATTTTGAAGTCAAAAAGGGAGACCTATGTGAATTATGTAGATCCGAGGAGTTTTCTATTTTGAGAGGAGAGGGGGGTCGGCAGTCGGGAGTTTTTTTTGTTTTTTTTAAATTATCATATAGTTGCCCTAATATGTAAACTGAGCACTTCAGAAATCAGCAATTTAAATGTACTTGGAGGTTACATTGCTAAGCGGTTCTTAATGTTAATTACACGAGGCAAACGAGTTTACGTTTCCTAGCTACATTTACCAGTGGTGAGAAGCGCTGTATATTTCATCCTCGTTGTCTAACAATAAATAAGTACAATAAGGAATAAACATCTCTCCTGTGAATTTAAAGCGAATAATCATCCATCCAAACAAGAAAGGGAGAAGTAATATCAGAAAATACGTGCTTCGGTGCTACTTTGACCGTTGATAGCGGCTGGATTGTCAACGGGCTCAGTGCGCATGTCTGGTCTCAATCAACCAATCGCAATCAGTATTCCCGTCACGTTCGTGGAGGGTTGTATATTTGTTTTAATTAATCCGGAGGGCCGGATTTGCACGAATCTCAAAAATGACCCTCAGGATGGAAAAAAAACTGACACCCCTGTGGAACAGAGCAGTGGGAGCTAGATATACAAACCTCATCGTCCGTCCTGACGTAGTCAACTCCATCCCCTTTGGCTGGAACTTTGTAACTAGAAGACACACATCACACAATTACATGAATGGTTGGTGCTAATGCTGCTAGTCCAACGTAATTGGAAAGCCGTTTGGACGTCTTACTTGTTTGCTGCTTGTTTTTGACTGGTGAAGTAGCCTTGTTTGTACGCACAGCAGATCCCCACCGTAATACATAAGAGCACTATAACCACCACCAGCACTCCCAGTATGATTCCCACAATATTAATATCATCTGTGGGGTGAAAGTCATTGAGAGGAAATTAAACATTGACATTTGGATTAACCTTCATATTAATTGAAGTACAAACTACATACAAGTACAGTATCTAATTTCATTAAGGTGACACAATTACTAACTAATCGTTGTTACACACTCACAGACTTCCATTTTCTGCGGCGCACACTCGGCGTAACCTGCGTCGTTTTTTGCTCTGCAGAAGTACTCGCCTGCATCTTCTTTTCTGACTGCGATGAATTTCTGCACGGGTGAAACCAAACAGCACGAGTGATCAATACAACCTTCTGACGTGAAAATGTATTTATTTATAGATCAGTCACATTACATTTAATTAGAAGACTCTGTACTGGGACAATTCCATGACAATCTATTCACCTATTTATTCATTAAAACAAATATACATACCATTTATTTACAAGAGACACTGTTTAGTACTAGGGATGCACGATAACTGTTTTTTAAAACCGATACCGATAACTTTCAGCTCCTAATGGCCGATAACCGATATCGATAACCGATAACACACACATATACCTAAGATCATTACATCAATACTATGAACAAAATCAAAAATAGTTTTGACTTTTTAAATGAACAGATATTTATTTTTTCCTAAGAAAAACTATTGTCAAGCCTCTCCAACATTTTCGTAAAGCTATCAAACAAAACAATTTGATATCTCACATTAACTTAAATAAGGTTCATTACTGACTGATATAAAAAATAAAGGCTCCTTGAACTGATGGAAATACATGCATCAGAATTACTAACTGAAAAAGATTAACATTTAAAGGATTTTGACTTGTGGTTCCATTTAAATTAATACCTTTAATTAAAGTAAATGAGGTTCAGTAGTTTTTATTTTTTAATCTCATGGAAGCTTTAGATGAGAGGAATGAGGGAGAGGAGAGACTCCTGCTGGATTGTGCATGTTAGCATTAGCTTCCGTTAGCTCACGTTAGCGTGATTTCAAAACTCCATGGAAGCGATTGTTATGTTGTAGGTGGCTGATCAGGTTTTACGTATTAAAGCTTGTGCTTCCCTCCTCGTAGAATTCACTCGGAGGATTCGTCACAAATAACCACCAAACTATCTTCTTCTGAAACTTTAACGAAGTTTCGCGCCACCATATTTGTTGTGATCAGCGCTGTGCTGCAGGCTGCATTCAAGGTGTAACGTAAATTCCGACGTTTCCTCGTTTGCTAGTCGTTCTTTCAGCCTTTTCTACTTTTTTTCTTTTTTTATGTGTAACATGTGTGAAAATACTGCGAATATCAATTCAAGTCCGCAACTACTAAAATTATAACCGAGTTAACAAGTTGTTTTCTGGCATGAGGGGGTATTCTTGATTTTCCTTATTGAGTAATCGTTTTTCTGATTATGCCGACGTCACTTGAACACAACATTCACTGCCGGTCATTCAAGGTTCAGAGGGAGCGAGGCACTGCTGTGTTGACAGAAATATAAATGTTATCGGGGCTATTCGTCGTGATATCGGACCTATCGGGATGACGTCATAATTTCCTGTTATCGGCCCGATAGTTATCGTGCACTCCTATTTAGTGCTGTTTAATGTGTCTTATTTCAACAATGTTATGCCCACCCTGTTATTTTCCAGCCTCTATGCTTATCTTAACGAAGAACCTTAACAACAATATATGGTATATAAGTTACAACATGAAAACCTGCACACTTTAAGGGCTATGACCTGCAACGGTCACTTCCTGTTTCGTGTCATAACTGAAGGCAGACAGAAGACAGACGAGTGTTTGAGCGGCGCTGGAAAGCAAGCCAGAACTGAGGAATGTGCAGACGAGAAGAGCAGATTCTCCTTGTAGCTCAAGCACTCTCACTCCATCAACTGTCTCCCCAAAATAAATGAACCCACCCCGGGCATTAGGCCACAGCCTCCGTTGCCCCGCCTTAGCGTGTGTGTGTCCTTGTCTAAACATGTGTGTTCACATTCTGACCAGAGTTCCTGTTCCTACGCTGAGCGTGTACGAGGAATTGAAGAACTTGAGGCTCATCTTCGGGTCTTCAGGTATCTCCTCTTGGTTCTTGAACCACTGGTACTGAGACTTGGGGAAACCCTCCTCCTCCACACAGCTCAGCTCGGCCGACTTACCGAAAGGCACCGACTTCGGAACGCTACATTTTGGTGCCATCGGCTTTACTGCAGTGACACAAAACATATCATAGTGTAGTTACTTGTTATGTTTAAATGCATCCCAGTGAAAATAAGAATTCTACAAAACACACACTGCTGTGTTTATAATCACTTAGGTCTTAAAAGAAAAAGAAAGTTAGTGTGACCACTCACTAGAGGTACGCTGCTGACAGGACTGGATAAGAACATAGTTTTTGGGCTGTGCCAGAAAATACCAAAACATGCAGCACTTGCTTTCTTTAGCATTGCAACTCAGAGCAGATGCCGTTTCAGAGGTTTCCTCTTATAGCCCAGAACACGCCTTTACAGCTGGGAAGTGCTAGTCATAACGCATCCTCGTGTGTGTTTGCCAAAGGGTTGGTCAGACCTCAAACGTAGTTTCATTTTACAGCATCCAAACTCTAATTCACTAAGGGAGGTCTCTTTTTAAGGGTGCAGTGATGAATTGGTTCTGTTTTATTTTATGTATACAGTAGTGCTGGGCAATATGACGATACATATCGTGGGGACGATATAAAAGTGTGTATCGTGCCATTTCTCTTCTATCGTTTCTAACCTAATTTTATCAATTATTACAGCAAGCAATATGTAATTAAATAACCTGCAACGATAAATTTGATAGAATCATATCTACTTCTACAAAGTAGCCTTTTATGTTTGCACTTTTATTCATGGTTAATGCCTTAAACAGAGTTCTCTTCAACCCTGATGTTTACTTTAGACACTTTATATTGGTTTGCAAACTTTGCACTACAAGGTTACAGATTTCAGAAAGTTGAAAAATAATTTGTGTTTATTTTTTATAGCTGAACTTCAGTGCAAAAATGTGTTTTTCCTCTCAGAAACTGTTGTGCACTTTAAAAAAATGTGAAAGCTACTGTACCTCTGTACCTACCTGTTTTTGCTGCACTAAAATGTATGTTTTGTGACAGTTCAGCTAAATGTCCTTTCAAAATAAAGTTGAAAAGTAAGCAATGAAATTTTTGTCAAACTTTTCAGAGAATAACTGAAAACATACTTTATTATGGTATATCGTGATATATATCGTTATCGTGATACAAAATAGTCCATATGGTGATATATGATTTTTTCCATATCGCCCAGCACTAGTATACAGTATATTTTAACACAAACAAACACACATGCATGTTTCTAATCAAAGAAAGAATACCTCTTACAACGAGATCAATCACAATCTCATCAAATGATTTCTGATCATCAGCTGCAGTGACCTCACAGCGATATCTGGCTGTATCTGATCTGGTGGTGTTTGTTATCAGTAATGTGGCTGGCTCTCTGAAGACAGCTCTGTTTTCCAGGTCACCTGTTAAAAGAAAAAAAAGAACCAAGTACTAAAAGTATACATTATAGAAAGATAACAGAGGCTGAAACTCCATCGGCTTATGATGCTGATGCATTACCTGAGATCTTCTGGTCAAAATACACATAACTTGGTCCATCACTTGTTAACTTCTTCCATTCAATTCTTGGTTGTTTTGTGGAAATGGATTCAATCAAACACGATAATTCAATTTCTGCAGGATAAAGAAACAATATAATATAAAGAAATGAGCATAAGACTGACAGGTGTTCTTGATATTTTATCTGGGGATATTTATTCATTAGCTCTTACTGTCAAACTCATCTGTCCATGGCGACTCGTCATTTGTTTTTAGTACCACTGCTAAGATGTTGTTGATGTAGCCTTCAAAACAAGGAGAAGCAGGGAAAATAAAAGTCTCTCTCAAACATGAATTTTTAGGATACAGTGATGGTCTCATGCCATTGTGTATAATACCAGGTGACATCTACTGACGGTAGGCTTGTTTTAAATCTCTCTGCAATGAGTACAGCCATAATTCCACAAACACAATTTAAGAGACAATAAATGCCAATTCCAGGTCAGTGTGCTTGTATTATGCCAATTGTGTGAATCAAGGGGGTGGGGGTGGGGGGGGGGGTGTCATTTCTGTGCACAGTGTAAAACTGTGCAGGAAGGCATGTGCCCTTTTCAGGGCTAGCTCGCCATGCCAGTAGTTGAACTGCCCCCCACCTGCTCCCTCCCCGGGCCTGATGCTGTTACCCATGTGGGACTATGGACCGGGCCTTGGGACGGAGCACTGAAGAATTTATGGCCTATGGTTCATGAACAAATCTGCACAAGTCACTTACACATGACTGTTATTAAAGCAACATGCTCATTGACACTTAAACGAACAGAGATCTAAAAGGCTAGCTTTCTGATGCAGGGTAACTGATTTTTTTTAATTTTATTTTCAATATATCCTATTTTCTACTGAACATTAAAATCAACAAGAAGCTAGTTTCACATCCAGGATATTTGACAGACAGTGTTTATGCCACACAAAACCATGGTACATCTTGGACGTCTGCTGTATACTGTAAATCAGTGGTACGCAAACTGTGGTACGCGTACCACTGGTGGTACACGAGTGCTCTCTGGTGGTACGCGGGGGAACGTCAGGTCTATGTACATTAAATCGAAAACATACAATGCATTATAAATATGTTTCAAATGAAATTCAGGTAACAATAAATAACTACAATAAGCAATAAACATCTCCTGTGAATTTAAAGCTAATTGAGAAGATATACAGTCATGGAAAAATTTATCAGACCACCCTTGTTTTCTTCAGTTTCTTGTTCATTTTAATGCCTGGTACAACTAAAGGTACATTTGTTTGGACAAACATAACGATAACCACAAAGATTGCTCATAAGAGTTTTATTTAAGAGCTGATATCTTACCATTTTCCATGGTTTTCTTGATTATAACCTAAATCACTTAAGTTTTTACATCAATAGCTATGGCGTTGTACTGCCAAAAACACTGCTTTTATGCATTCAGTGCTTTCTTTTCTGTCTGTTTTAGTCACATGATGACGTTTAGTGGTACCAGGTATTAAAATGAACAAGAAACTGAAGAAAAAATGGTGGTCTAATAATTTTTTCCATGACTGTATTGCTACTATATACATACACTCAATATCCTCCCTTTGAAGCAACACATTAAACCAACAACCAACCAAACCAACTAAATATAAAGATTTAGAAACACGCACACAAAATGCTAATATGAATGCTAGGCTATCAAGCGGGTTTTTTTTTTAAACCAGCCAACAGTTCCTTTACCTAATTCCAAGTTTAGGCTCAACTGACAATTGAACAATAGCACAACGCAACACAGAAGAAACTTATAAACTTCATAGGTCCCAAAGAGTTAATCTGTCTTGCGTGCAGCATATTTCAGCGATGTCCACTATGGCTAAAAATTACTTTAACTGAAAGGGTACTTTTTAAAATTCAGCCCTTAGGTACAGCTCAACCTTTACAACCCAGCTGACTTTTTAGTTTCTCTTCAGCAGATGCAGATCTTTACACAAGACAGATAATGGTGTCGTTTTTGGCATCAGTGAATCATCTTATCCAGTGTCACTTCAACTAAACAACAATAACAACCTAGGCCTTTATAGCATTCAGAACCACTAGCTGTGATTCTGGGGTAGTAGTCGGAGCCAGAACATTGATGCGTGTCTCCATTACCAGGAACTGCCCCCGCTGAAAGGTCCAAAAAACATTCTTGTTGAAGGATAGGTACTCAGAGCAGCCCTGATAAACTTCTGGATGGGGTGGTATTGTTGTTGACTTGCTGACCGGGTATGCCTAATGTCCACTTCGTTTATGACTTGCTTTTTCTCATTCAACTTTATTCTCATTCTTGTATTTCTCAGTTGTTGCCGACGTTTTTTTTTTTTTTTTTGGCGGTTGACAAACAGCAAAGGTGGTGCACGAACACCACCATGTGGTTTGGAATGGTTGTTTGCTTGAAACTGGGCCTGTCACCGTAAGAGGAGACACAACGGCTAAAAGGACTGCGGTGGAAGTCAGTCCTGTTAAAATTCCAGTCTCCTAGTTTTAAGCCAGAACCCCCCACCCCCACCCCCCAAGTGGAAACATACATAATGGGTGCGTTTACATGAGAAGTTTAATTCCTCTTTAATTCAGAATTAAAGTTAAAGCCGAATAAAAAGTTACCATGTAAACACCTAATTCCATATGAAAATGTCAATTCCGAATTAACTTAATTCCGAAGTAAGTGGCTGGTTTATTCCCATTTTAATTCCGCATTAAGTAATTCCGCGGTCATGTAAACACTCATTCCTCTTTAAATTAATTCACGTCTTTCTGCGCATGCTCGTTCTCTTGCCCGTCTGTCGCGATGACGCTTATATTCCGGGAGCACGCAGTAAACGGTGTTCAAGAGCAGAGACGATTTATTTAATAAATAGCTTGGAGGAACTGGAAATAATTAAAAGAACAGATGGCAGGAAACATAAAAATTGTGAGCTTTTCAAAGCGGCCAGGTTAAATGAAGGAGGTTTCGCAGATAGAGACGCCATCCAGGTCAAAAATAAGTGGAATGTTGTTGCTAACCAGTTAGCTAAGTTTGTTTTCTTCCGGTAGATGTAAAGACGTCCGCCCCCCCCATCCAATCAGATCCCTTCCCAACCCCCAGACCTAAAGCGGAGTTGGATAAAGCCATGTAAACCTTAATTCAGAATTACTATTTCCATGTAAACTCGAAGGAAAATAGTTTAATTCGGAATTATTTAATTCCTAATTTTAATTCCGAATTAAAAAACATCATGTAACCGCAGCCATTGTGAGGGGAATTGCTGCAAAGGAATGTTTTACCCTAGAGCAGGGGTCTCCAAAGTTGGTCCTTGAGGGCCGCTGTCCTGCAGGCTTTTAGATGTTTCCGTCCTTCTGCACACCCTGATACAAGTGGGTGTGTCATTAACAGGCATGTGCTGCCCTTGATGACAAGATAATGATGGCCATTAATTAAGATCAGGTGTGTTAAAACAGGGAAACATGCTAAACCTGCAGGAGAGCGGCCCTCGAGGACCGACTTGGCCACCCCTGCCCTAGAGCTGATGATCGGTGACCTGGTCCTCTGGCCATCTCATCCCAGTGCTGCTGCCTCCATCTGTTTATGTTTATGTTTATATGGTCATTATATTTAGTCATTTGTGTCTCTCCTCTCTTTGTCCTCCATCTCTCTCTGTCCTTCTCCCCTCTTTTCTTTCTCTACCCGGCTGGTCTTCATCAGGGGTCCCCCCTTCCATCCTGCTCATTTTCTTCTCTCTTAAAGTGGAGTTTTTTCTTGCCATGTTTTGTCTTATTTTTTTCTCCCTCTGTGGGAGTTTTTACCTCCATTATCATTGAATTGGATTTAATATTATAATTTTAGTTAATGATATTTGCTCGGGGGTCATGATCTGGGTTTCTGTAAAGCACCTAGAGACAGTTGACATTGTAACAGACGCTATACAATTTTAAAAAACCACTTCTTAAAATCTCTATCCGCCCGATCCATTTGCAGGAATTTTTTTCAACCATTGAATGAATTGAATTGACGAGTAACAACAATCAGCTATACAAAAAAATTGAATTTAATTGAATTGAACCTAACAAATCAGATTTTCCTTTTCCAATCCTTCAATTAAATTTCATTTACATAGCAGCTTTCAAACGCAAGTGCATTTGTTAAAATTCCGACCTCGTCATTTTAACCCTGGCACCCCCAGCAAGTGGAAACCTTTTTTGTGTTAGGTGGATGTAGGAAGCTTCTCCCAGCAGAGTTCAGCCCAGTCATCAAGATACTATCAACTCAGAAACAAAAGGTCCAGCACAAAAAAATCCTCCTATTTCTAAAGTCTACTGTTACTACAATAGCTTCCCATAGACCAGGCTATTAACTGGCCTTTGTTTTCTCTCCTGAACAAAAGCCATGGTGTCCCAGGGATGTCTGAATATAGGAAAAGCAATCCCGTTAGACCAGTAGCTCTCAATCTTTTTTGAACAAACGCACCCCTGAGCCTGAGTGACTCATAATTAGAAATATGTACCATTTTAGTACCAAATATGTAGCAGTTGTGTTTATCTATTGTTCTGTGTGTGGTGTTGTTTTTATTCCATCATGTTACCTTTTGTAGGCCTAATACTGTGAGATGCAGTGTCCTCACTCCATTGGAATACTTTGTTAAGACAAGATGTACTTTATTAATCCCAGTACTGGCCAATTGTAGATCTGTTTTATCTGATTATAAATATGTTAACAGGGTGCTAAAATAGTGTTTGAAATCCTAGCAGCAGTGTTTTCTTTGAATTATTGTTTAGATTGTGCTTTAAGTGGTCATTAATTCTGCATTAACAACATTTAAGCAATAAAGTTAAATAAGTAGTGTGGGCGGGGCATACAACACATCACTAACTTCAGAGGCAGCGATGTGTCAACCCCAGACCTGAGTGCGCCGCTGGCAGAGGAGCTGAATGGTTTCTTTGCTCGCTTTGAGACATCACAGCAGCACCCAGCTGTTCCAGCCCCGCCCCCAGCCCCGCCCCCACCAGGATCCTCCCATCACTCCACTCACTGTACAGGAGCATGATGTCAGACGGGTGCTCCTGACAGTGAACACCATGAAAGCTGCCGGCCCAGACGGGAGTCCCCCCCCCCCCCCCCCACATGTGCCTGGATTAAAGACTTTCTTTCCAACTGACCCCAGACTGTGAGACTTGGCCCCGTCCTGTCCTCCACCCGTATGCTGAGCACCGGCGCTCCTCAGGGCTGTGTGCTGAGCCCCCCCCCTCATGTACTGCCTGTACACCAACGACTGCAGTCCGACCCACAACAACAACCTCATAGTGAAGTTCGCTGACACACTACGGTGGTCGGACTCATCTGGAAGGGGGACGAGGAAGCCTACAGAGAGGAGGTCCTGAAGCTGACAGCCTGGTGTTCAGAGGAAAACCTGCTCTGAACACCAGAAAAACCAAGGAGATCATCGTCAACTTCACCTTCCGGTTTCTTGGCGTCCGCATCTCAGACAGCATCTCCTGGTCTGAGAACGTCACCGCCATCACCAAGAAGGCTCAGCAGCGGCTGCACTTCCTGAGAGTCCACAGGAGATACAACCTGGACTCCAACCTGCTGCTGACCTTCTACCGCTCATCCATCGAGAGCCTGCTGACGTCCTGGACTACAGTCTGGTCCTGGACTACAGTCTGGTACTGGACTACAGTCTGGTCCGGCAGCTGCACCGCTGCAGACAGGGAAAGGCTCTAGAGGGTGGTGAAGGCAGCGCAGAGGATCATCGGCAGCCCTCTCCCCTCCCTGTTGGACATTTACACCTCCCGCTGCCTCAGCAGAGGCACTAACATCAGAAGGACAGCCCCCCCCCCCCCCCCCCCCCCCCCCCCCCCCCCCCCCCCCCCCTGGCTCTGACCTGTTGGACCTGTTGTCCTCAGGAAGACGCTACAGGGTCATCAGGTCCAAAACCAACAGACTAAAAAACAGCTTCTTCCCCAAAGCCATAACTGCCCTGAACCAGTCTGTGCAATATTCCACCAGATGTGTAAAATAAAAAATAAAAAAATTAAATCTGTATATAGCATCTGTATATAGTATCTGTTATGCCGTCTCAGGACTTGACTGTGCACCTTACATCCTCATACCTCCACCTTCTTTTATTCGTACTAGCTCGATTATCTGCACTATTTTGCTCTACATTGCATATCTTTGTAAACTGATCCGCACTGTTTTGTACTTTGCACTCTTTTTTTGCACTGTAACCGGAGATGCTGCTTTTAATCTCATTGTACCCATGTACAGTGACAATAAAGGATTCTATTCTATTCTAATTCAATTCATTGATAAAATACTGACCAACACGTATATTTCAAATTGGCACTTCTGGTCTAAAAGGTTGCTGACCTCTGATCTAGAGGATACCTGTGGCCAAAAGTAGAACTGAACAGTTAATTGCATTTGTGGTTTAATTGAGATTTCACATAACGCAATTATGCAATTTTACCCATATCATAAGGCCATGTGACGAAAGCAGTATGTTAAGTATGTTGACTCAAGTAGTTTGGGGGCCCCTGCCCAACATACTTGAATCTGGACCAGCTTCTCCAACCTACAATTGCGCGTCAGGCTCCTAAGAACCTGGCTCAGTGACAGTGACAGTTATCTTGGTGCCAAAAGAAAGAAAAAGTACAGGCTGTGTGGGAGTATTTTGGTTTCTATAAAAAAGACACAGAACAGCTTCAGTTCTTGTGCCAGACTTGTCTTGCTAATGTTGCTTCCCCAGGTGGCAATACAACAAATACCACACACATTTTAGTCAAGTGGCAATACCACAATTGTACACTGGGCGTATGGTTTATCTTTACTCTCTGGCTAGTATGCTGAGCCACTCTCGTATATTGACGAAATTTTAGTATTTTAAGGCACTGCAGAATAAACATCTCTGGACCCTGAAGCGGTACTTCGCCAGAATATAGCTTAGATTTTATAGCTTAGATTCGAGGAACACATTCAATCTCCTTATTTTCGTCTCTTTAGCTGTGTGATGTCATAGAGACCTGAGTTTGTTTTTTTATTTATTATGTTAAAACCATGTTTACACTGCTTTTATTTTTATAAACATTTTTTCTCCACTTTGTTTTGTGTGAGGTGGTACTGACTGGAGCTACGTATACATACACATACTTATAAACCAGTTATTGGTTCAATGTTTACACTATTCTTATGATTGTGTTTCTGAACATTCTTATTCCTATATTACTATAGAGTATTTTACAATATATATGTTCAAGACATGTTTACTTATTTCCCAAAAGTTGCATTAAAATATACTTATCAACTTCTGGCAATGTCTAATTTATCATGTCATATAGTTCTGGCTTTTAGGTAGGATTTGTGGAGTTAATTATGTATTTTGTCAGACTGAACTGATGTATTCCTTGTATTTGATGGAAAAATACTACTGACAAAAAACTTTAAAAATCGCATTTTAAATTGCAATTGCAATATTGGTGAAGGAAATCACAATTAGATTTTTTTCTCCAAATCATTCAGCCGTATCCAAAAGGACTGTGAGGAGGTGGTCACAGGAAGCTGAAGAAACTCTGGGGGGATGTTTTGAGGCTACAGATCCACTCAGAGCCACGTGGAGACTGCCATGCCTGACTATATTAACTTCTGTGATAACCAGAACAGTGAGGTGGTTCCCCAGTAGCAAACCCTGGATCACCAGTGACCTGAAAGAGCTTCTCAACAAGAAACAAGTAGAGACAGAGCCAATTATTGAGGTTAGTACAAATAGTACTGAAAGTCAAGATTAGAGAAAACGAGGAGATGAACAGGAAGAAGTTGGAGAACAAGCTCCAAGAGAACAACATAAGAGATCTGTGGTCAGGAATGAAAAATATAACAGGCTTCAAGCGGGAGGATCAGATAGATGGAAGGCTGGACCGAGTCAATGAACTGAACACATTCTTCAATCGGTTCAGCTCAGAAACAAGCTCAGCATTCCTCTCTAGTACCCTCAGCCAAACGGACCTCCCACAATCCCTCGACCCACAGCTTCCTTGTCACATCTCAGCTGTCTTATCTTCCACCTCAGTCATGGGTCTCGCAGCTGCTCCATCCAGCTAAATCTGGTCGTCAGATGAAGAGCCAGCTGGAGAGACTGAACAAGGCTGCAGGTCCAGACGGTGTCAGCCCCAGAGTCCTGAAGGCCCGTGTGGACCAACTGTATGGGATTCTACAGCACCTCTTCAGCATCAGCCTTGATGAGGTTAAGAAGACTCCAGTGCTGTGGAAGACATCCTGCCTTGTTCCGGTACCAAAAAGATCCATATTCTCCTAATAACTATAGGCCCGCAGCCTTAACATCTCACAAAAATCCTGGAGAGACTTTGACTGGCCCACCAGAATATGCAAACATGTAGGGATGCACGATAACTGTTTTTTAAAACCGATACCGATAACCGATAACTCCAGCTCCTAATGGCCGATACCGATACCGATAACCGATAATACACACATATACCTGAGATCATTACATCAATACTATGAACAAAATCAAAAATAGTTTTGACTTTTTACATGAACAGATATTTATTTTTTCCAATATTAAACTATTGGCAAACCTCTCAAACATTTTCATAAAGCTATCAAACAAACCTATTTGATATCTCACATTAACTTAAATAAGGTTCATTACTGACTGATATAAAAAATAAAGGCTCCTTGAACTGATGGAAATACATACATCAAAATTACAAACTGAAAAAGATTAACATTTAAAGGATTTTGGCTTGTGGTTACATTTAAATAATACCTTTAATTAAAGTAAATGAGGTTCAGTAGTTTTTATTTTTAATCCCATGGAAGCTTTAGATGAGAGGAATGAGGGAGAGCAGAGACTGCTGCTGGCTTGTGCATGTTAGCATTAGCTCGCGTTAGCGTGATTTCAAAACTCCATGGAAGTGATTGTTATGTTGTAGGTGGCTGATCAGGTTTTACGTATTAAAGCTTGTGCTTCCCTCCTCGTAGAATTCACTCGGAGGATTCGTCACAAATAACCACCAAACTATCTTCTTCTGAAACTTAAACGAAGTTCCGCGACGCCATATTTGTTTTCATTAGCACAATGCATGCTGCATTCAAGGTGTAACGTAAATTCAGACGTTTCCTCGTTTGCTAGTCATTATTTCAGCCTTTTCTACTTTTTTCTTTTTTTATGTGTAACATGTGGGAAAATACTGCGAATATCAATTCAAGTCAGCAACTACTAAAATTATGACCGAGTTAACGAGTTGTTTTCTGGCATGAGGGGGTATTCTTGATTTTCCTTATTGAGTAATCGTTTTTCTGATTATGCCGACGTTACTTGAACATAACATTCACTGCCGCTCAATCAAGGCTCAGAGGGAGCGAGGCACTGCTGTGTTGACAGAAATATAAATGTTATCGGGGCTATTCGTCGTGATATCGGACCTATCGGGATGACGTCATAATTTCCTGTTATCGGCCCGATAGTTATCGTGCACCCCCACAAATATGCACCTTCCAGGACCCACTGCAGTTTTCTTACCATTGTGGGGTTGGATCATACACCTGTTTCAATGAACTCAGTCATCTGGACAAAGCAGGCAGCACTGTGAGGATCATGTTCTTTGATTTCTCCAGTACGCTGAACAACATCAAGCCTGCATTAGTATGTAAGAAACTCCAGAAGACACAGGTGGATGCCTTCACAATGACATGGATCAGTGACTACCTCAAAAACAGACCACAGTTTGTGAGACTAGTTGGTTGTGTCTGACCAAACAGCACAGGAGCACCACAGGGAACTGTACTCTCACCATTCCTCTTTACACACCTCAGACCTCCAGTACAAGTCAGAGTCCTGTCATCTGCAGACAAACTTAGATGACTCTGCAGTTGTGGGGTGTATTGGTAATGGACACAACACTGAGTATAGAGGACCGGTAGATAGCTTTCTAACATATTGATGGAACAAACATCTCATTTTGAATGTGAAAAAGACAAAGGATCTGATTGTGGATTTTAGGAGAGCCAGGATTAAGTCTTATTTCTATCATGGGAGAAAAAGTGGAGGTTGTGGAGTAGTATAAATATCTCTGTCTTCTCTTAAGGAAGCTTAGGTCCTTCCGTGTTTCCAGCACGATGTTGCATATCTTCTATGAATCTGTTTTGGAGAGTGCAATCCTATTTTCAGTCATCTGTTGGGGTGTAGCATCGTATACAGTGACTTAAAGTAACTCCACTAACACATACAGAAGGGTGGCTCTGTTTGGACCTGTGAAAAGGAAGGATAGTTCATAAACTACATCATGGACAACCCTGAACATCCTCTTCACAACACAGGGATTCAACAACAGTGTCTTCAGTCTTCAGACACTTTGTAACACAGACTGCTGCAAAAGATCCTTTCTGCCCACAACAATTACCATCTACAATGGATCTTTGAAGAGATCTAAATAATAACAACTACAGCAACAATTCATTTCCCTTCAGGGATAAACCAAGTGATTTTGAATTGAACTGAATTAGTACCACCATCTCAAATACATACATTTGAATAAATTCTAACTAACGATTCACTTCAATTCAATTTTCTTTGTATAGCATCTGTTACAATGTCAATTGTCTCTAGGCGCTTTACAGAGACCCAGAGCATGACCCCCGAGCAAATATCATTAACTAAAATTATAATATTAAATCCAATCAATGATAATGGCAGGTAAAAAAACTCCCACAGAGGGAGAAAAAACCTTTAAGCCAAACAGTGGCAAGGAAAAACTCCACTTTAAGAGTTGTGTGTTATACCGGCTGTTTCAGCCGCACTACACTATTTACCTGTTCAGTCTAGAATACATTTCATGATTCTAATTATGACTAATTACTGACGTTACTCTTTTGTTTTACCATACTTGTTTAAAAATAAGCTTTATATTTTTGTAAGTATTCTAGAATTATTTTTGACTGCAGGATTAATTTTATTTTTCATCTATTGTTGTTATTGTTTTTTTTTTTTAATTCTATAAAGCACTTTGAGTTGCACTTGTGCTTGAAAGGTGTTATGTAAATAAAACTGAAGCTGAAATTGAAGGATTTGAAAAATGAGCATGATATGCCCACACATCGTCATATCAATAATGTTTGGCTGTGATCATTTTGAAGAAGAGACACAACCTCTTCTTTATTTTCTCAGGAACTTCTTTGAAAAGTTATTTTGGTTGCGTTGAAAATTCACTAAATCATGTAAATTGTACAACAAGAATTTACGAAAGCTGCAATTAAACACTGAATAAAGTGGTATAACAGAGAATTAAATCAGCATAAAATATAAAAACTGTTACAAAATAACTTCTCATTATGAGAGCAGGGGACACCTGCTCTCATAAATCACATTCTGAGAACAGACAAATTCCATTCAATGGTAGAAAAAAGGGAGTGAGTCACGGCTGTTAATCATATCAAGTGACAGTTTACGAATATTATGTGTCTAGATGAAAAATATTAAGATATCAAGGTGTGGAACTCAAGCAACAGTTTGGGCACAAGCATGTTTGTATCAACATATATTCTAGATCCAAATAGTTTTGTGGAGACTAGCTGAGCTGTGAACAGAGAATGCGCTAAAACAACAGCTGTGGGGGCAAAGCGTCTGAGGCTCTTTGTGCTGACCTCATGCCCCAAGTGCCACACTTCCATCACCTGCTCAGGGAGGAATCCCTGTTCAAAGGGACTGAAAAGGAAAATACCAGAAAGGCAAATTAATTACAGACAGACAGACAAACAGTCAACCATTGCATGTCTCTCATTCTGTATCCCTCCAATGTCAAATATTGTTTTGGTGGCGACATGAAACTGCCGCCATGGCTGGCACTGGTGCTGAGACGACGCGTCGACGTAATTGACAACGTTGGCGATGTTAATTTGCGTAGAATGCATACAATGTGTCAATGTATCTTAAATACACAGCACCCAGACAACAGTGAGTACAGCTGGCGTGCATGCATTGAATCAAACTTCTACCTCCAAAAACTGGAGTCAATCATCTAATGCAGTGTTTTCCAACCTGGGGTCCCAGAGATCACAGGGGTTACGCGAAGCTATGTCTGCTTTGAGGTTGTGAGGTTGCCAAAATTATATTTTTGCATGTTAAATATAAAATCATAATAGCTCACCTTCTGGGAAAATCAAAAGCCTGTCTATTACCACTTAAACAAGTTCACACGGCTGTGAACTCTGAACCTCTGTGACCTGGCGGCATAAGCAACGTAAGTCAGTCCTCAGCTAGCATCTGGTTGGCCCATGCTTCTCCGACTGTTTACTCCTGCCAGACGTTCATCTTATGAATTAAACATGTCTCAAAAACGTAAAAGTGCCAAAGACTCATCGGTATCAAGAAAGAAAATAAGGCAATATCTTGAGATATTACCAGGAGAAGTTATTGAAGGCCTGCACCCTGCAGGTGATCTCCCTGAAGATGATCCTCCTCCCGCTGCAGATAACGCAGCCTCCCGTACGAATTAGCCCGCTCCCGCGCCAGCTAACACGGATCCAGGACCTTTAACTAACCGGCCTGGATATGTCCCAACAGGAAATCATCGCACTTCCAAAGTTCACCCCCAGAAAACAAACCAGACGGAGGCGCGTGAAGACCGCTATCCTCACGACACTCCTGAGATGAAGGCGCTCGACAGGGCTTTAGAAGAAAGACGTAGCAGGCTGCAGAGGAAGTGCAAAAGAGGGCAGAAAAGGGTGAGCCGATCCAGAGCTTTTGAAAAGAGACGTAAGAGACTGATGAGAAAATGCAAAGGAAGGGCTAAAAATCTGAGCTAATCCCAAGGACGTGAGTGGATGTAATCTGAGTTTCCCCGACTGTGGAAGTGGTCATATTCTCTAAGTCTAATAAAACATTTTTTTAATGATAATTTGCATTATACGTGTTTGTTCAGTCACCTCCAGAGTGGTGGAAAAAATGAGGAGATCACTTTACCCCAGGGTGGCTCGTTTTACCCCCTTGAAATCTGGGCTTTGTCTCAGTTTACCCCATAGCTGGGGTAAAATGAGACACTTGACCTCTTTTTATAAAAACAATCCCATTTTCACTGTCTTTAGTCCGGCAAACATTCTAATCGTTTCCGTCCTTAGGAAACATCCTAAATTAAAGAAAAATGTGTTAATTTTATAGACACATCAATTTAGCTTGCTTAGAGGGCAAGCTAAATTGCCCTCTAAGCAAATTAGCTTGCCCTCCCCTACCTGGCGGACACGTTAACTCTCTACAATGAGACGAATAAGCGGATGCAGGGGCCTGAATCAAACGTCATGCAGTGCAAAGATGTTCTTAATGCCTTTGTGCGCAAGCTGAAGTATAGAATTGGAAAAATGTCATTAGAGGATAGGGATACACATTTTTGATTTTTTTTATGACCATTAACCAACGCCCTTTAATGATTAATAACTGTTAACCGATAAGTCCAGGACGGTTGGCTGCCACGATGTTGCGTGCGTTGTCATGGACGCGTGTGGACACTCCCGTGTATACTCTCGCGGCAATGTGTCGCCGTCAGCTTGTCGCAGAGATGCCACCGTCACGTTTGATTTATACTAGCGCGGTCTCCGCTATGTTATTCCACGCCACAACGCAAGAGCGACAATCACGAACTAGCTAAACTTACTAAACTTATCTCTTGTGTTTTTCCACTTCCTCACCGTCTCGGCCGTATCCAGACCCACATTCATCACTATCTCCCTCCATGAATTACTAGAATATGTGCTGTCTTTGTGGTGTGGAGAACCAGAATCGTACAGATGTGGGTACTTCCTCATTTCTTCAATGACGCGCTCTTTTCTACGTGGATGTAGAATTGACCAATCAGAGGCCTGTTGCACCTGTCGACACGCCCCCATGAGGTGATTGAATTACGTAGCTTAAAAACAAAATTGACCGTTAGTATTAATCGGTTAGAGTTACTGTTATCGGTTAACGGTTAAACGGTTAACCATGTGCATCCCTACAAGGGGAGTCACAGCATTTTCCACTGCTGTTGAAGGAATCTGGTGGCACTGTGCGGGCGTCTGTACGTGCCGAGTTTACCCGGCATATGGACCTCCTCCGGGATGAGATTAAGACCCGTTTTACCGATGTTGACGAGTACGTATCAAAGGAATCCTGGGTGATACACCCATACAGTTCCACCCTCGAGGACGTAGAATACCTCGGCTGTGAAGATGAACTTTGTGACCTTCAAGCGGACTCTGTGTCAAAGAAATATTTCTATGAGAACGGATACAAAAAGTTTTGGATTGTCACAGGAAAAAATGTTGCTCCCAAGCTTGCCAAACACGCAGTTACAAGGTTATTCTCCCATTTAGCACTACATACCTGTCTGAGACTGCTTTCAGCACTCTTATATCAATAAAAACAAAAGCCCGCAACAGACTCGATTTCCACCACGATTTTAGGCTGGCAGTCACAAGCATCACACCCGACATCGCCTCCCTGGTCAGAGGTTTGCAAGCCCAAGGTGGCCAAAAGTTTACATATGAACAGAATGACACAGAATGAGTAAAAAAAAAAAAAAAAACGCCAGGTGTTTTTTTTCTTGTTATTGTTACTGTTCGTATCGTATTACACATATATAGCTGTGTCAAATTCTGTGTTGACATATTTTGGATGCGGATGTGCAACACCCCGTTAAAATTAATTTTCTGAAGATCTGACAAGTGCTATTATTTTTGTGTGTATTTTATACGCCTGGTGACAGATGGAGAGAAAATCATATTCATCCATGCAGGTGTTGATATATCATAACTCTGACAATGAATCATTATTCATTTGTAAGGAGCAAGGTTATTATAGTTTTGAAATTTTTCTTTAGTTTTTATTTTTATTTAGTTTTCCAGTTTGCTTTTTTTATTTCAGTTTAGTTTTAGTTAGTTCAACAAGTAATTTAGTAGTTTTAGTTTAGTTTTTATTTTGAGGAATTGACTAGTTTCAGTTTAGTTTTTATTTAGTTTTAGTCTTAGTTTTAGTTTTTCTTCTTCTTGCAGTATGCAGCAGTTTATACACCTTTTCGACTTGAAAATTGTGGACATGCGCCCCCTAGTGGCCCCGCCATAACTGGAGTGTGCGGTGCTCCACCAACTAACCCAAACACAGCAGCGTGGAGCATCTGTTACTGATAACACAGACATGTCTTGGATTGATGATGTTAGACAGTGGCCTCCAGTTACAGATGAAGGTAGTTTATTGCTGTTTTTAATGATTGGTTATGGAAATAGCATGATCTATTCCCATAATCAAACACTAAAAACTGTGGAACGCTGGTTATAACTAACGTCAACAAGCCATAAAGATTATGCTGCTGTAATGTTAACGCGAGCGGTAAATTAGGCTATGTGTTAATGTTATATTTAATTTATTTTATCATTCTCCTAAGTCACTCATTCATTAATTTATTCCTTCATTTATAGGCTTGTGCTAGTGCCGAGGGCTACTGTAGCCTCATACTGCTGTTCTTTCGGCCAGAATCGTCCGGGACTCTCAGCGAGACTATGAGTAGTACGAGATTGAATGTTAACGAAAACTCACCACCCGGCTGTATTCATTTGGAACAAAGTCCTTTCTGTTGATATTTTTCACCCACGTCTTCCTAACTTCTTGTTCTGCAAACAAGGCAGTCTTCGTGCATACTTTCTTCTTCCATTGTCGAATTTTCACGCCATTGTTGGCACAGTTTATGACGGAACATGTATTCCCACTCGACTGACTCGACATTATAAAAATATATATTTGTAGAAAGAGAAAAACACTGGTTAATCTGCGAGCCGGTGAAAGTGTCGCTCTGTAGCACAACCCAGCAATGGCGGTCGGGGTACTTCCGGGGGGCTGGTCCGAAAAGGTCTATATCCGCTATGCTGCCCCCTCTCTGGAGGGAGGGTAGCATAGCGGCTGCTGCAGGGCAGGCAGTAATCTCTATGGCAGTAATCGAGGGAGAAAACGAAACGACAACGAAAACGAAGCTGAATTTATCTACAATTCAGTTTAGTTTTAGTTAGTTTTACATCCTTCATTGTAGTTTTTATTTAGTTTTCGTTTTTTTTTTTAATTGTAGTTTTTATTTTTATTTCAGTTAACTGAAATATTTTTTCATTGCTAGTTTTAGTTTTAGTCTTAGTTTTCGTTAACTATAATAACCCTGGTAAGGAGGTAGGCGTACTCTGTTGGGTTGTTAAAGGAAAAATGTTAAACTTATGTTTAAATGTTTAGCTCTTGAGAAGAGTCAGTTAGACATTTAATGTACTTGCAGCTCTCATTTTTTGTAATTTTTTATATACTTGGTGACACAAAAAGGAGGAAAATCCATCCATATACAATGTAAACCAAAGAGAACAGCAAGGTTCATACAGATGTTATTTTTTTAAAATAAAGATTTGTAATGAATCACTTAATTGTTTTGGTGCATGTGTGTGAGTTGGGGGGGCCTAGCTCTTCTTAGACACAAGTGGGAGGGGCTCCAGGGAAAAAAGGTTGGCAACCACTGATCTAATGGTTGGGAATTTTTTAAGGAGAAACCAAAACGGTGCTCTACGAGTTCTACAAAACTGAAATAGTGTATCAGAGCAGCGCAACCGCTACGCGTGAGCATGGTTGTGTAGCTGCATCATTTTCTGCTGTTGGTCAGAAAATATAACGATGATGATGCTAACAGCTTACCTGCCACTAAGTGTTCCAGCCTACTGGTTTAGTGTCTTTATGAACATATAAAATTAAACAATGTAGATTTCAGGTTTTATGCTGTCTGTTAGCAGTTGGCAAATGTTTTGTGATGAAAACTATTCAGGCTTTTAATAAAATATGATTTTAAAATAAGAAACTGGTATGCGCCAATTTTATTTTGCATCTTTTTATTTCAGGAAGAGGCAAGGCAGCATGCAAGATTTTGTCCACTGCATGCACACCCCACATGGCCACTCATTTCTCTAACAGCATTCTCAATATGAGGTTAAGTGTGTGTTAAGGATATAACATATTTTAAAAATACGGGAACCCTTTCAACTAGTGCTGGGCAATATGACGATACATATCGTGGGGACGATAGAAAAGTGTGTATCGTGCCATTTCTCTTCTATCGTTTCTAACCTAATTTTATCAATTATTACAGCAAATATGTAATTAAATAACCTGCAACGATAAATTTGATAGAAACATATCTACTTCTACAAAGTAGCCTTTTATGTTTGCACTTTTATTCATGGTTAATGCCTTAAACAGAGTTCTCTTCAACCCTGATGTTTACTTTAGACACTTTATATTGGTTTGCAAACTTTGCACTACAAGGTTACAGATTTCAGAAACTTGAAGAATAACTTGTGTTTATTGTTTATAGCTGAACTTCAGTGCAAAAATGTGTTTTTCCTCTCAGAAACTGCTGTGCACTTTAAAATAAATGTGAAAGCTACTGTACCTCTGTACCTACTTGTTTTTGCTGCACTAAAATGTATGTTTGTGACAGTTCAGCTAAATGTCCTTTCAAAATAAAGTTGAAAAGTAAGCAATGAAATTTTTGTCAAACTTTTCAGAGAATAACTGAAAACATAATTTATTATAGTATATCGTGATATATATCGTTATCGTGATATAAAATAGTCCATATCGAGATATATGATTTTTTCCATATCGCCCAGCACTACTTTCAGCTAAGGACAGTCAGGGCTTCTATGAGTTGATTGATGCATTTTATCCAGGATACACATTTACTTCCATGGCACACTTTACAAAGCTGGTGGAAAAAAAAATATATATACGTGGCATCGGGACACTCTAGGCCACAGGTCGATGATCGACTGCAAAACGATATCATCAGATCTGAGGTTTAGATCTGATCAGATGTGTCAGTGACTGCAAATCTGTCAGATCCTGAAGTCACAAACTGAAGGAAGCACTTCCTGGATTGGAAAAGTGATCAGTGGAGCCTCCTTGAGGAACTGGAATAGGTCCTAAAGCCCTTTGAGTGTGCCACTGCCTTTTGGGGTGGGGAATAGTACTACTACTACTACCAATAATACTTCTGCTACCAGGCACATTTATTATGGAACCAGCTACCAATTTGGTAGCAATTTTCAACTTTAAAACTAAACTCAAAACATTTCTGTTTAGTTAAGCCTACAGTTAGTCTAAACTATAGTGTGTAGGGGCTAATAGTTATAGCTACAGTTATAGGGGCCAAGACTAGAGAAGGCTCCTTTTAAGCAGCGAGAGTACAGGGTAGTGAGGTCATTGGATAAGCGATGAAGAGCAATAGGTCATCAGCGTAAAGCGAGACCTTATGTTCCATGTCATTTCTCCAGATACCAGACACATCCTTGCGGCATGGGACTGAGAGGGCACCCCTGACGGGTTCCACAGTGTAAATTAAATTGTCTTGACCATTGAGAATTCGTACGAATTGAGGCTGTTGGGCACAAATAGAGAAGCTTGATCCAAAAAATAATGTTTGGACCAAACCGAACCTATCCAGGACCGCAAATATATAGACTAGGGGGTGTAACGGTAATGTATTTGTATTGAACCGTTTCGGTACGGGTTGCTCGGTTCGGAACGGAGGCGTACCGAACGAGTTTCCACACGGACATATTAAGTAAAGGACCGCAACACAACAAACAGCAGTTGTAGCGGACGTCATGGCTAATGCTAATGCCGCTAGCATTGGCAATAAGCCAGAGCTTGAGGACCCTCCCGCGACATTAAGGTCTCCTGTTGGGAACACTTCGGCTTCCCGGTGAAATATAAACAGAGACAAAGAGAAGTTGATAAAACCAAAGTGGTTTGCCGACATTGTTCATCCGAGATCGGGTATGTTTCTGGCAACACGTCAAACCTGTTAACTCATTTGAAACGGCACCACCCTAGCGTGAACATCGCTACAACGTAGAGAAAGATGACAGTAGTACAAACACAGCTCCCCACTGTATTTAAACAGCCTCTCCCTGGTGAGTCAGGTCGGGCTAAAGCAATAACAAATGCCGTTGGTGTTTTTTATAGCTGCAGATTTAAGACCCTAATCAGTGGTAGAGAACGCTGGCTTCAAACACATGATAAAGGTAATTGAGCCCCGATATCAATTACCTTCTCGTCCACATTTTAGCCAGAAAATCATACCGGGACCTTATGAAAAAATAAAATGATTTGTTTTTAAAGAAACAGTCTGAGCCTTATTCATGTTATTTAATCTGAGCAACAACTTTAAACTGTTCAGTGTTGCAACTGTTCAATTTTGCACATCAGATGGATATTTTCTTTAAGAAAAAGTCTGAGCCAATGTTATTTTTATTTTGTTTTTCAAAATATCTACATTTCAGAATATTGTATTTATATTTTTGAGCAGAATTCTAGCTTTGTATAGGCTAATGTTCCTATTGTTAAAAAGCACAAAAGTGTGTAATAAACAACTAGTACATTTATATTTTGTATTTTCTTACTGTACCGAAAATGAACCAAACCGTGACCTCAAAACCGAGGTACGTACCGAACCGAGAGTTTTGTGTACCGTTACACCCCTAATATAGACCCATTTGAAACGGTCAAATGCTCTCTCTGTGTCAAGAGAAAGGATGCATTCAGGGACATCATCTGAGGCAAAGTAGATAATATTGAGCAGTCATCTTATGTTGAAGTAAGACTGTCTGCCTCTAATGAAGCCAGTTTGATCCTCAGATATAATTGTGGGAAGGGCACTCTCCAATCTATGGGCTAGGACTTTGGCCAGAATTTTAGTGTCTGTGTTTAAGAGGGAAATGGGTCTGTAGGAGGCACATTCAGTTGGATCCTTCCTTTTTTTTTTAGCTATAAGGGTGATTGATACAGGTCTCTGTAAAAGAAGGAGGTAGTGGACCTTGTCTGCAAGAATCTGAGAGAACATAACAACGGGGAAAGCAGCGAGGAGAATTTCTTTAGAAACTCTGCCGGAAAGCCATCAGGGCCCGGACACTTACCCGACTGCATTGAGGAGATGGCTCGAGTTATTTCTGCCTGGGATATAGGCTCTTCTAACCTCTTCCTTAGATCTGGGGAAAGACTGAGAATATTGAGATCATTTAAAAAATCAAAAAGCTCATCATAACCAATCTGAGATTCCGAGGCGTGTAGCTGGGTATTAAAGTCCCTGAGTGCTTCATAAATTTGTATGTGATCTGTACTCATTTGGTTGTTTGGTAACTGGATCTTGGGGATATTTTGTTTGGCCTTGCAATCTCTAAGTTGGTTGGCTAGTAATTTATCTAATTTGTCTCCGGATATATAAAACCTGGTTTTACTTTTTAAGAGTGATTGTTCAATCGAATGGGTGGTAAGAAGGTCAAATTTGGTCTTAAATTCCAGCCCCTTTTTGTAAAGATCAGGAGATTTAGTCTGAGCATATTCTTTATCAATACCTTTGATTTTCTCCCTGTCAGATGCTCACCTCACCTTAGCAGTGTAGGATATAATCTGTCCCCGGAGATAGGCTTTAAGGGTATCTCAATTAGACTAGATACGTCCAAAGACATATTGGTAGTTATAAAAAATGCTATTTCCATTTCCATTAATTTAATAAAATTACTGTCCTCCAGCAGACTTGAATTAAATCGCCACTGTCTGTCCCTTTGAGGCAGGCCAGGAAGAGACATGGTTAGGGTGAGAGGAACATGGTGGGAAAGGAGAATGCTCTGATAAGCACAGGAATGGACCAGGGGAATCAGTTGATTGTCGATGAAAAAGTAATCAATCTTTGAATTAGTGTGATGAACATGTGAGAAAAAAAAAAGAGTAGTCTCTGTCGCATGGATGTAAAGAGCGCCACACATCACAAACACCACAGCCAGTAAGGAAAGCCTGTATAAAACGGGCCGAATTACTTGCTGTGTAGGGGCTCGTAGAGGATCGGTCCAGAACTGGATCAAGCCAGCAGTTAAAGTATGAGAGAATATGTGTTAAGATCTGGGAGCAGTGAAAATACTTGGTCAAAGAAAGCTACATCATCCCAATTTGGAGCATAATCATTTACAAGTGCAACTGGTGTATTGTATAATTTGCCAGAGACAATCACATATTGATCAGAGATCACATTATGGAGCTCAAATGGACCATCCTGACTGATAAGGACAGAGACACCTCGGGCTTTGGCCTGAAAAGAGGAGTGAAATCCTTTCCCTGACCACTTAGAAAGTAGTCGGTCATTGTCCTAACTGCGAATATGGGGAGAAAGGCTATTTCTGTTTTAAGTTGTTTTAGATGTGAGTCCCTTTCTTCTTTTAACAGAGTGGTTCAGACCCTTAACATTCCAGCTCACCAGCCTCAGATGTCTATTCATACCATTTAGCATGAAGGACTAGGAGGTGAGCACAGTGACAAAGGCAGTAAAGACTCAGAGGAGGTTGGGTGTGACTACCGTGAAGTATTTGTTTTAAAATAATAATTACAGAGTTTCTGGTAGTGACATATACCCCCAGCCCACCCACCCCAACAAAGACAGCTGCTAGAAAAAAAGCAGCAAGCTCTTCAGAACAAACATAATACACATCTTCCTGTCTCACTTGAAACTAACTTCTTCTGCTCCCGTATTATTAATATTTATGGGATTAGCACCTCAAAAACAGCAGAGTTAAGAAAGAAAACTCTCCACAAGGTAAAACATATGAACCAGAGGGTTGAACGTGTTCACTCATATAAACAAACCCCACTAGCTGACTTGGCATTGAGCCTGCAGTGAGTTAACCGCCAACAGTAGAGGGTATGAGGTAGGTAGTTAGTCCGATCGTGAAGGTTTGAAGACTAGTAGTGGCTCTTGATGTACTTGTCTGCCTCGTCTATGGAGCTGATCCACTTTCTGGCTCCGCCGGAGCTCATACTGTGAGACGGGGCTAGGTGGGTTAGAGGTAGGGCCCTATGAAATCCGTTTTATTTTTTTTCTCAAATTCCGTTTAATTTTTTTCATTTTTGGTGTTTTTTCAGTTTTTAATTTTTGAGAATTTTAAGCATTTTATGCAAATTTAACCCCAAAACAGTATATAAAGTAATGAAATATAGACAATTTATGCAATTATAAACTTTTTTTTTTTTTTTACAAAAAAAATCTAGTTTTTTCTATGTAATAAATAAGAAAAAAAAATTCAAATAGGTAAAATCCATTTAAAGTGCAAAAAAGAAAAATTGCAACAGCAGTAAACTAATCATTTTAGTTTGTTTGATTTATTCTGTTATCAGACAGTTTGTCATAACGTACATGATATTTTTCAGGTGTGTCATGACAAACTGTGTCCGATAACAGAAAAAAAACTATATTTACTACAGCTGATGTAGATACTATGAAATCCAAAGCAGTGAACACTGAACACTGGTTGTGTGTATGAGTGTGTGCCCGGGTGTTTTTTTTTTTTTCTTTAGGTGTTCCATCTATTACAGACAGCCGTTTAAATAAATAATTATCAGCCTCTTTGCGTTTAGCTCATTGAGTGACTCTCGCCTTTTTACGTTTGTGCTTTTCACTTATTCATTTATCCTCGCTTGAAGACCACGGGGCAGACCAGGACCCGCTGGAGAGATTATAGGGTCATTCCACCTCAAATCAGCAGATTAGAAAAAAAATTCCCGCATGACCATCTCTGATTTGCTTAATTTTTTTTTCTTTTGAACTTTGACTATAATGTAGTAACTTTGTGCAATATTAGCCTGGTACTAGCAATAATTTTGGATTTATAAATTTTTGAAAAAGTGCCCGTACGGCCATTTTCGCGACATTTCCGAACGTTTTTTCAAATTATTACCATTTTTGAGGGGCTCTCTGTTGATAGGCTCAGTTTCAGTGTGTCTATTCATTGCTGTTTGATTTAAAATAAAAATTTCAAACATCCAAATAAATTTCACTCCCTTTTGTGGTTTTCAATTTCACTCCAGTCCCCATTTGTGTGGTACCACATTTCAAGTCCCCATTTGGACCCCTTGTAATAGCTGAGACTTACTTTTTTTGTTGAACAATCTCCTTCTCTTATAGAATAAAAATGCATAAAGAATTTGCAGAAACAATTGTATTTTAGTACTCATATGACCCAGCAAAAAACGAATTTCGCATTTTATTGTCGATATTCAATTGGCAATTGACAAAATATGACAAGATGTACCAAAAAACTAAATATACTACCAGAAAGGTAATGACAATATCTGTTATATACGTTTCAAGTTGTACAAAGTTCAAGTTGGTACTAAGTCTCTAAGTTACCTAAATCGAAAAAATTCTTAAATCGAGCATTTTTGCCGAATTATTGAGAACTTGTAGAAAATCACCAGAGAAAGTTTTCAATGTACATTTCAGTATACAGGCTGTACTTCTGCATTGTATTGTCTCGTCTGGACATGTTTGCTGATCTCAAATGGAAAAGGCCTTTCAAACAAAATAGTTTGCTGCATGTTTTATTCCTCCCTGTCCGTGCTGTGTGAAAGTTTGGTGAATGTCTCAAGCAAAAGTGCTTTGTGATTTATACAAGATAAACATGATCAATTGTGTAGCAAAAATACCAGTACTGGTAGTGCTATGCTGAATTGGCACAGCTGAGGTTTTAACATATTAATAAATGTGTAAATATAGAACTTATAGTAACACAAGTACCTTGGCATTCAGTGCATGACATCATGCTTATGTCATCAGAAAATTCAGTGAGCTGTTCAGTTGATCAATAACCATTGTAGACCAAGCTTCAAAATCGAATGCAGTGAATGTGAAATCTTTGAAGATGGCAGAGAAACTTGGATACTTGTACAATTGGGAAAAAAAACTTTATTCAGAACAGGATTGCCATAAACTGGACTTTGTCCAAAGTCTGAAACGGTCAGTATAATTTTGGTGTTATTATGTGCCAGCTTGATGTTCATTCCTTTATTCATATAATTAAGTGATGGAGGAGTAGTATACAGTACCCCATATTATCATAATTATTTTCTAATAGTTCAAAGGAGTTGATCAATGTACAGGATTTATCTGAACATGACCGAGAAATGCTGCTTCACAGGTGTGAATTTGATGGACTCCCATCAGAAGCAAACATCTGTCTGCATCACAAGAAAAAAAATGCCCAGTTTTTGCACTTATTGTATTATTAAATTATTAAAAAAAATTTCTGCAATTCAATTTGAAACCCTTAAAGTTGATTTGGAATGGTCTCTACAGCACTCCATGGAGACTTGCAGGTGAGCCTATGCTTGTACTTGGGTCTACAAAAAGAAGTGCTGCCGAGACTTTTGAACTTGTCACTCTCGATTATTATCAACCATCACTTTCTGCAGCTAAATGTTTTTCTTCACTGATCCTCATTCCATATCAAGATTCCATATCAAGATATTTGCCATTTGTGAAATTTAAAGTTCTGCACACAAAACAAGCATATTCTTGGAATTTCCAAAAAACAGCAAAAATGCTTGATTTAAGAATTTTTCTAGGTAACTTAGAGACTTAGTACCAACTTGAAACGTCGTATATAAACAGATATTGTCATTACCTTTCTGGTAGTATATTTAGTTTTTTGGTACACCTTGTCATATTTTGTCAATTGCCAATTGAATATCGACAATAAAATGCGAAATTCGTTTTTTGCTGGGTCATATGAGAACTAAAATACAATTGTTTCTGCAAATTCTTTATGTATTTTTATTCTATAAGAGAAGGAGATTGTTCAACAAAAGAAGTAAGTCTCAGCTACTATTACAGGGGATCCAAATTGGGACTTGAAATGTGAACCGCACAAAGCAAGTGAAATTTATTTTGGATGTTTGAAATTTATTTTAAAACAAACAGCAATGCATAGACACCTGAAACTGACCCCATACAGAGTGCACATACAGGACTAACAGCATAAAAAAAATCAGCTCTCTAGCTTGTACGGTTTCAAAGATACAGCCCCTCAAAAATGGTAATAATTTTAAATGCGTTAGGAATGTCACGAAAATGGCTGTACGGGTACTTTTTTATAATAATCTTGGATAAACTGCTCTGCTCTGTACCTGGGAGTAAACCGCTAGTTCCTTTGCTTCTTCGCCGGTTTCTCGGGTGCCGCTTCGACGTGTTTTTTTTTTTTCCTATCATGAGGAAAGCGGGGGCAGAGAAGCTAGAGTGTCCACACCTTTTCGTGAACCCTCTTGGAACATTTTCTCGAAAGAAAAGTTCCTTTTAGTCCCGGAGAAAAAAAAAAAGAAAAAACTTTTACGCAAATTGCCGTTCAGTTCTGTTATATTGCGCATTTAAAGTGAATTCCGTTTTTAATCTCCAATTCCGCGATTCCGTGATCGCGGATTCCATAGGGCTCTAGTTAGCAGGCTTCAGACCCAGTTTATAAAGTTCAGCCACTACTCCACTGTATTTGCTCACTGGCTGAAAACTTCAGGGCTGTAGTCCTCCACAACCCAAACCAGTTGACCGTGATATTCCAGTTTCCCTCTCCGCCGCGCCTCTCTGATGAGAAGATCCTTCGCCCGGTACCGGTGTGGGCGGAGGATGACCGGTCGTGGTCGCTGCCTGGGTGCCAGAGAACGATGAGCTCTGTTGATTTCAGGTGGCGAAGGCAGTATGTCCTCCCAAACACCTCACACAGCAGCTTCGGGAAGAACTCAGTGGGAGCCCCGCTCTCAACAGACTCCAGTAGGCCCAGGATACGTGAATTCTGCCTTCTGATATGGTTCTCCAGATTTGTGACTTTAGCCTTTAGCCGAGCATTATCATCGCGCAGATTCGAGCAGATGACCTCAAGGTCCATAACTCGTTGGCTGAGGTCTTCTGTAGCGAGATCAATGGACGAGAGGCGTTTGGTCAAGTTTCGAGTCGAGCTGGCTGAATGATGTTCTGAACTCAGAGGCTAATGCGGCGCGATGCTCCTCGAGCAGTGTGGTGATAGCTGCAAGGGTTAGGGTAGCGTTAGCAGCTTCTTTTTTGCTCGACTTGCCGCATTTCGAAGCCATTTCAGAGGCAACCAGGCTCTTTAAGCAAAGCAAAAAAAAACAAACAAAAAAAGTATAATTAATATAATATATTTATATATTAGGGGTGTAACGGTATAATGTGTTTGTACCGAACTGTACCGAACGGACCTTCGGTACGGTACAGTGCTGTACCGAACGAATACAGTCAGTTTATATGCATTTTTATATGCAGCCATCACAGACTTAGAATAATAGACTCACAGCTAGAGGTCTTCGGAACAATCCGAAAACCTGAGGTTCCGACCCGACCTGAATCGGGTCTCCGGTCCATTCAAAAGACGTGACTCCGGTTTCAGGTCGGAATCGGTAGTTAGTTTCGGGTCCGGTCGGTGCTCTCTGACAGGCTGGGTCTGCGTTTACTCGATAGAGGTAAAGATATTGGCGGTGGCAGCCAATGTCAGGACTCAGGGGGCAGTTTAATTAATTATTCATTAACATGGCGTGTTTGTCATGAAACAATCGTGTTGCCGTAGCGTGTTATTAGCGGTTTGCCCGGCAGCTGTAAAGCACAACGGATCGCCAACATGACAACGATGGATGAGAGAACATATTTACGACACGTCCTGACCGGTGTAGGCTATTAGCGTTAGCAGTTGCTACCAATAGCATCTGTATCCACAAAGAGAATAACGACGTGGATTTATTGTTGTTTACATCACGTAGCCTATGTAGCAACTGAACCGGTAGAAGAAGACAACTTTAGGGAAGAAAATCAAGTTTTATTCAACGCTAGACAACTTTAACATGAGCAACTATGGGCTGGATTGTCTCGGGTCTATTCGGGTATCTTGGTTCAGTTCTTGGTCGGACACTAAAGACTCGGGTCGGGTCCAAATCACACCTGTCAAGTATCCTGTTTTGGCCAGGAAAGTCCCGTATTTTACTCCTCTCCCGCCGTCCTCCCGTATTAGTATTTTTCCTCCCGTATTTTAACCTGTGTTGTTAAAAAAAATAATACCGCGTCGGGCAGAGTAAAAAAACAAAACAAAAAAACATTCCCGCTCCGTCACTAGCCTCGCGATAACTGCCACAGCAGTAGCTACTACAGGTACTGTAGGTGATAGCTGTCGCGATAACTGCCACAGCAGTAGCTACTACAGGTACTGTAGGTGATAGATGTCGCGATAACTGCCACAGCAGTAGCTACTACAGGTACTGTAGGTGATAGATGTCGCGATAACTGCCACAGAAGTAGCTACTACAGGTACTGTAGGTGATAGATGTCGCGATAACTGCCACAGCAGTAGCTACTACAGGTACTGTAGGTGATAGATGTCGCGATAAACTGCCACAGCAGTAGCTACTACAACAGGTACTGTAGGTGATAGATGTCACGATAACTGCCACAGCAGTAGCTACTACAGGTACTGTAGGTGGTGGATGTCGCGATAACTACTGCCACAGCAGCAGCTACTACAGGTACTGTAGGTGATAGATGTCGCGATAACTGCCACAGCAGTAGCATACTACAGGTACTGTAGGTGATAGATGTCGCGATAACTGCCACAGCAGCAGCTACTACAGGTACTGTAGGTGATAGATGTCGCGATAACTGCCACAGCAGTAGCTACTACAGGTACTGTAGGTGATAGATGTCGCGATAACTGCCACAGCAGTAGCTACTACAGGTACTGTAGGTGATAGATGTCGCGATAACTGCCACAGCAGCAGCTACTACAGGTACTGTAGGTGGTAGATGTTGCGATAACTGCCATAGCAGTAGCTACTAGAGGTACTGTAGGTGGTAGATGTCACGATAACTGCCACAGCAGTAACTACTACAGGTACTGTAGGTGATAGATGTCGCGATAACTGCCACAGCAGTAGCTACTACAGGTACTGTAGGTGATAGATGTCGCGATAACTGCCACAGCCAGTAGCTACTACAGGTACTGTAGGTGGTAGATGTCTCGATAACTGCCACAGCAGTAGCTACTACAGGTACTGTAGGTGATAGATGTTGCGATAACTGCCACAGCAGTAGCTACTACAGGTACTGTAGGTGATAGATGTCGCGATAACTGCCACAGCAGTAGCTACTACAGGTACTGTAGGTGGTAGATGTCGCGATAACTGCCACAGCAGTAGCTACTACAGGTACTGCAGGTGATAGATGTCACGATAACTGCCACAGCAGCAGCTACTACAGGTACTGTAGGTGGTAGATGTCGCGATAACTGCCACAGCAGTAGCTACTACAGGTACTGTAGGTGATAGATGTCGCGATAACTGCCACAGCAGCAGCTACTACAGGTACTGTAGGTGATAGATGTCACGATAACTGCCACAGCAGCAGCTATTACAGGTACTGTAGGTGGTAGATGTCGCGATAACTGCCACAGCAGTAGCTACTACAGGTACTGTAGGTGGTAGATGTCGCGATAACTGCCACAGCAGTAGCTACTACAGGTACTGTAGGTGATAGATGTCGCGATAACTGCCACAGCAGTAGCTGCTACAGATGCTGTAGGTGGTAGATGTCATGATAACTGCCACAGCAGTAGCTACTACAGGTACTGTAGGTGATAGATGTCATAGTAACTGCCACAGCAGCAGCTACTACAGGTACTGTAGGTGATAGATGTCGCGATAACTGCCACAGCAGTAGCTGCTACAGATGCTGTAGGTGGTAGATGTCGCGATAACTGCCACAGCAGTAGCTACTACAGGTGCTGTAGGTGATAGATGTCGCGATAACTGCCACAGCAGTAGCTACTACAGGTACTGTAGGTGATAGATGTCACGATAACTGCCACAGCAGTAGCTACTACAGGTGCTGTAGGTGATAGATGTCACGATAACTGCCACAGCAGTAGCTACTACAGGTGCTGTAGGTGATAGATGTCGCGATAACTGCCACAGCAGTAGCTACTACAGGTGCTGTAGGTGATAGATGTCACGATAACTGCCACAGCAGCTGCTACTACAGGTGCTGTAGGTGATAGATGTCACGATAACTGCCACAGCAGCAGCTACTACAGGTACTGTAGGTGATAGATGTCACGATAACTGCCACAGCAGTAGCTACTACAGGTACTGTAGGTGATAGATGTCACGATAACTGCCACAGAAGTAGCTACTACAGGTACTGTAGGTGATAGATGTCACGATAACTGCCACAGAAGTAGCTACTACAGGTACTGTAGGTGATAGATGTCGCGATAACTGCCACAGCAGTAGCTACTACAGGTACTGTAGGTGATAGATGTCGCGATAACTGCCACAGCAGCAGCTACTACAGGTACTGTAGGTGATAGATGTCACGATAACTGCCACAGAAGTAGCTACTACAGGTACTGTAGGTGATAGATGTCGCGATAACTGCCACAGCAGTAGCTACTACAGGTACTGTAGGTGATAGATGTCGCGATAACTGCCACAGCAGCAGCTACTACAGGTACTGTAGGTGATAGATGTCACGATAACTGCCACAGCAGCAGCTACTACAGGTGCTGTAGGTGATAGATGTCACGATAACTGCCACAGCAGCAGCTACTACAGGTACTGTAGGTGGTAGATGTCACGATAACTGCCACAGCAGTAGCTACTACAGGTACTGTAGGTCACAATAACTGCCACAGCAGTAGCTACTACAGGTACTGTTGGTGGTAGATGTCGCGAGGTTAGTGTGTGACAGCCAATGAGTGACAGCACGCGAAGAAAAAAAAAGATTTTTACAGAGAATAGGATGTCGTTAGACAACAGAACTGTCTTCTCTCATGTAAATTAACTACTCTGGACCAGTTCACAAATACACTCCTTCAAAAACCGTCATAAAGAATTCAAAACCTGCAACAAATGAGTACAAGTCTTTAAAGAGTAAAGAAAAGTCACGTGAAATGAGATTAAAAACTGTAAAAGAGCAATATGAAATGAAAACAATGTGTGGAATGAAAATCAAATGTAAATGTAAATACAAACAATGTGAAATGGACAAAAATATGCAAATCCCTTCAAATAAATACTCTTCATATATACCATTTTAGTGTTTTCATTTAGGCTATAATGAATGTTAACTTTATGTCAACGTGGCTTTATGCACAGCTGCACTACTTCCTGATCTTCAGCCAGCTGCTGTGTTTCCTGTGTGCCATTAAAGGTGGGGTAGGTGATCTTTTTTCGCAGCACTTTTTACAATGTTGCCTGAAAACCTTTTCACATTCACATTGCACCCGCTGAAATGAAATGTTTGCAAAAAAAACGAAATGTTTTGGTCCGGTCTAGAGGGTATAATCAGAGAAAAACTGAACATCTTTACATTTATTAGCAGCCTAATACGTCCATCAAATATCAATGCACTCCCCCCCACCCCTCCCTCCTTCCCTGCGAGTCGAGAATCATGTGAAGGCGTGGTTTCGAGGGGTGGGCTGAAGAGGAGGAGGCGGAGCCTTTGGGAGGAGGGAGGGAGTGTATATTTTCAAAATCTCATTTGAGTTGCTGGAACCGTTTTTTCAAAGAATACCTACCCCACCTTTAACCGATAACAGTAACTCTAACCGATTAATACTAACGGTCAAGTTTGTTTTTAAGCTATGTAATTCAATCAACTCATGGGGGCGTGTCGACAGGTGCAACACATGCCATCAGGTGCGTCCCATCACAGCCCACTTTACAGCGAAGATGAAGAGAGCAAAAAGGAGTTCTGTGTGGGACAGTTTCGACCGGAAAGGGGAGGCGGTCATTTGTAAATTATGCGGTAACACTGAAATACTCCAGCAGTACGAGTACAATGCAGTACTGAAATACTCCAGCAGTACGAGTACAATGCAGTACTGAAATACTCCAGCAGTACGAGTACAATGCAGTACCACTGAAGAAACAAGCATCCAGCATCAGACGATGGAGGACCATCGCAGCGAACTTTGTCCTCCATGATGGCGGGAGAAAGTGTGGCACTGGCAAAATGTCATTATTATGTAAAAATAAAAACTCATTCTTAGATTAAAAAAAAAAAAGATACTCTGAAATAAACTATTATGCATTAAACCTAGATTAAATAATAATAAAAATATATTTCATAATAATTACATTTTTTTCATAATAATGGGAAATATTTCATAATAATAAACCTGTATTTCATAATAATGGATATGTATTTCATAATAATAGACTCATTTATTCATTGAATTATGACCCAAACGGGGCTCCATAGATAATGTCCAAAACTTAATCCATAGTTAATTATGGATTAATTAATTAGTTAATCCATAGTATTTTGTGGTTTAAGTTTATATTTTAAGAATGAAAACGAAAACGACCCCACCTAATGGTATTATCCGTTACTTGTGGGTTGTGGTGGGGCTCATTGGGGGCTCAGCACCCCTACAGCTCTGACCTTAGAACCGCCCCTGGTGGGGCTCATTGGGGGCTCAGCACCCCTAAAGCTCTGACCCTAGAACCGCCCCTGGAGGGGCTCATTGGGGGCTCAGCACCCCTACAGCTCTGATCCTAGCATCGCCCCTGGTGGGGCTCGTTGGGGGCTCAGCACCCCTACAGCTCTGACCCTAGAACCCCCCCTGGTGGGGCTCATTGGGGGCTCAGCACCCCTACAGCTCTGACCCTAGAACCGCCCCTGGTGGGGCTCGTTGGGGGCTCCGCACCCCTACAGCTCTGACCCTAGAACCGCCCCTGGAGGGGCTCGTTGGGGGCTCCGCACCCCAACAGCTCTGAGCCTAGCATCGCCCCTGGTGGGGCTCGTTGGGGGCTCCTCACCCCTACAGCTCTGACCCTAGAACCGCCCCTGGTGGGGCTCGTTGGGGGCTCCGCACCCCTAAAGCTCTGACCCTAGAACCGCCCCTGGTGGGGCTCGTTGGGGGCTCCTCACCCCTACAGCTCTGACCCTAGAACCGCCCCTGGTGGGGCTCATTGGGGGCTCTGCACCCCTACAGCTCTGACCCTAGTATCGCCCCTGGTTTCACCCGCCTGACTGCCTGGCTCCCCCCGCGGCTGTCCAAGCTCCTCCCGCAGATAGCCTGCTTTTATTCAGCCGCAAAAAAAAACAAAAAAACGTAAAATCTGGCATCACCACATCTCTACCACCGCTCTTAACCCGTTAAATAGTTCAATACACGAGCAACGGAACCGCAGATAACTATATTTTATATATTTAAATCACGTAACGCAAACCATATCTCCAAACTTAACAGAAACTTTTTTGGTTTTTTTGTCTGAGAGGACACACACACACAGTCAAAACGTAGTAGCTTAACCGGACCAAACTGAATTATACCCACTAATTAAAGTAGTTAATAATTAGCTCGGGACAGCCGTGCTATGCTAATAAGGCTGTTAGTTTTTATCACTAGAGAGAGCGATATTATTCTTGAAAAAAACAGCGTGGCGGCGAGATATAAACGATGGATTTCAGAAACAACAGCGAGTCGAGACCAAAACAGTACGATTCAAAGTTACTTTTTTGTTAAATAAATGGAGATTGCGTCTGATTGTCCGCTGAGGAAAACAATCCCGACTGGTCTATTTACCTCAAACCGTTAAAGACTCGCTGGCAGTTACTTGTGAGTTCATCGTTGGGAGCGGACCGTTACTGGTGAAACACAGTTCACATCCCACCAGACGCAGATGTAAAACTCTCGATAAAAACCGATACAGGATAAGATACCAGTTTAAGGTTAGTTCTCAGAAGAAGAGGGGGGAAAAAGAAGCTTTTCTGCACTTACAGTGAGTTGAGAGGAGACTCAGGAGGCAAACCAGCCGTGTTTTCGCCATCTTGGTGTCGATGAAAAGCTCCGTTAGACTGTACATGCGCAAAGTAGCTTAAACAGCTTTAGTGAGGATATAGAGGGACAGAAACCTGCAGATATACCGGGAGATAAACCTGCAATTATACCGGGAGAGAAACCTGCAGATATACCGGGAGATAAACCTGCAATTATACCGGGAGACAGGGAGAAATACGGGGGATCTGTTGCAATAGTTTCCATGGTTACCTAAAGGCATCACTGGCAGCACAAGAATTTATAGACACTGAGGCCAGTTGCAGCTAGTGCTGGATGATATGACGATATATATCGTGGGGACGATAGAAAAGTGTGTATCGTGCCATTTCTCTTCTATCGTTTCTAACATAATTTTATCAATTATTACAGCAAATATGTAATTAAATAACCTGTAACGATAAATTTGATAGAATCATATCTACTTCTACAAAGTAGCCTTTTATGTTTGCACTTTTATTCATGGTTAATGCCTTAAACAGAGTTCTCTTCAACCCTGATGTTTACTTTAGACACTTTATATTGGTTTGCAAACTTTGCACTACAAGGTTACAGATTTCAGAAAGTTGAAAAATAATTTGTGTCTATTTTTTATAGCTGAACTTCAGTGCAAAAATGTGTTTTTCCTCTCAGAAACTGTTGTGCACTTTAAAAAAAAAATGTGTGAAAGCTACTGTACCTCCGTACCTACCTGTTTTTGTTGCACTAAAATGTATGTTTGTGACAGTTCAGCTAAATGTCCTTTTAAAATAAAGTTGAAAAGTAAGCAATGAAATTTTTGTCAAACTTTTCAGAGAATAACTGAAAACATGCTTTATTATGGTATATTGTGATATATATCGTTATCGTGATATAAAATAGTCCATATCGTGATATATGATTTTTTCCATATCGCCCAGCTCTAGTTGCAGCTATGATATTAAACAGCTTTAAAACTTTTATGTGGTGTCAGACAAAAAAAAAAAAAAAACACCTTTCCACATTTTTTTATTTAAATAAAAAGTAAGCAAAATGTTACTTGATACTGTAACAACTGTCAAAAGTAAGCTATTAGTGAAAAAAAATGATTGACATGACTGGAAAAGCATGAAGTAAACTTTAACTTTCATCAAAATTTGTTATAACGCTGATGGTTATGGTTTTCACATGTTGCATATGGTAGCCTCGTTTTCATTAAACAGTTCCTACAAATGTTTGTTCTCCATGAACACCTACCTAAAAATATCTAAATAAATCAAAATGATTTAAAGAAGCTAGACAAAGTAAAAGAAACCGTGCAGATTTCATGTATAGGCAAATGAAAAGAGAAATGTTTTCAACCTTCATTAAAAAGTGTCTACAATTGATGAAAGTTTAATCTCCACTGGAAGTTTGTTCCACCTCAATTCAACAGGACCTTCCCGCTTGACCATCTCTGATTTGCTTGATATTTTTTTCTTATGAACTTTCACTCTAATGTAGTAACTTTGTGCAATATTAGCCTGGTACGAGCAATAATTTCGGATTTATACATTTTTGAAAAATTATCCGTACGGTCATTTTTGCAGAATTCCGAATGTTTTTAAAAATATCACCATTTTTGAGGGGCTGTATCTTCGACACCGCACAAGCTAGAGAGCTGATTTTTTAAATCCTGTTAGTCCTGTATGTGCACTCTGTATGGGGTCAGTTTCAGATGTCTATTCATTGCTGTTTGTTTTAAAATAAATTTCAAACATCCAAAGTAAATTTCACTCGCTTTGTGCAGTTCACATTTCAAGTCCAAAAAAACAAAAGATTGACATGACTGGAAAAGCATGAAGTAAACTGTAACTTTCATCGAAATTTGTTATAACGCTGACGATTATGGTTTTCACATGCTGCATATGGTAGCCTCGTTTTCATTAAACAATTCCTACAAAGGTTTGTTCTCCATGAACACCTATCTAAAAATACCTAAATTAATCAAAATCATTAAAAGAAGCTAGACAAAGTAAAAGAAACCGTGCAGATTTCATGGATAGGCAAATGAAAAGAGAAATGTTTTCAACCTGGATTTTAAAAAGTGTCTACAGTTGATGAAAGTTTAATCTCCACTGGAAGTTTGTTCCACCTCAATTCAACAGGACCTTCCCGCTTGACCATCTCTGATTTGCTTGATATTTTTTTCTTTTGAACTTTGACTATAATGTAGTAACTTTGTGCAATATAAGCCTGGTACTAGCAATAATTTAAAATTTATACATTTTTGAAAAATTATCGGCAGGTCATTTTCGCAACATTCTGAACGTTTTTAAAATTATTATCATTTTTGAGGGGCTGTATCTTTGAAACCGTACAAGATAGAGAGGATTAAAATACAATTGTTTCTGCAAATTCTTTATGCAATGTTATTCTATAAGAGAAGTAGATTGTTCAACAAAAAAAGTAAGTCTCAGCTACTGTTACAAGTGGTTTGAATATGGACTTGAAATGTGAACTGCACAAAGCGAGTGAAATTCATTTTGGATGTTTGAAATTTATTTTAAAACAAACAGCAATGAATAGACACCTGAAACTGAGCCTATACAGAGAGCCCCTCAAAAATGGTAATAATTTGAAAAACGTTCGGAATGTCGCGAAAATGGCCGTACGGGCACTTTTTCAAAAATGAATAAATCCAAAATTATTGCTAGTACCAGGCTAATATTGCACAAAGTTACTACATTATAGTCAAAGTTCAAATGAAAAAAAAAAAATAAAGCAAATCAGAGATGGTCAAGCGGGAATTTTTTTTCTAATCTGCTGATTTGAGGTGGAATGACCCCTTATTTACACCATGTTCTTACAATTTAACTAATTAAATGTAATTGTTTTCACAATCAACAGATTTATGCTGATTCTAAGGAATTTGAATAAATACATTTTAAGAACATGATTATTTAAATAAAATGAAACATATAAAAATGCTTAAAAATTAACTATGCCATGAATCATTTGTGTGCCCTTATTTTAGGCCTGCACCTCTCTATATTTAAATTCTTAAACTTGAAACTCAGCCCAAAGTTGTTGCCTGGGATTTTTCTGAAAATTTGGCTCGCCCAGCAGTAACTGAAAAAAATCTAATTGGAGTGATATCTGATGGCGAGTCCATCACAAAAATTTCTATTTTTGTGACGCCAGTCCATCGCAGGGCCACATGCAGACAAACAACCACTCACACTCATTCACTCCTACGGGCAATTTAGATCAACCAATTAACCTGACATGCATGTGTTTGGACTGTGGGAGGAAGCCGGAGTACCCGGAGGAAACCCACGCAAACACGGGGAGAACATGGAAACTCCACACAGAAAGACCCCTGCTGAGGTTCAAACCAGGAACCATATAAATATATATATATATATATATATATATATATATATATATATATATATATATATATATATATATATATATATATATATATATATATATATATATGTATATGTGAGTGTGTGTGTGTGTGTATGTATATGTAGGAAGTTTGTTTATGGATTATGTATATAATTCTTAACAAGAACCAATTAGCCTTAAGACAACCTCATTGTCTGAGATTACATGAGCACCATTTGATATAATTAAAAAAGTAGAATAGTTTTTTCTTTTGTAGTTTTTCTTGTATTGTACACTCTTTTGTAGTCTTAAGTCATTCTTTAGTGTAACTGATAATCCTCATGTGCTTCTTCAATTTTTTTATTTTTGCTTAGTGTTGTAATCTAAATAGTTATTGAAATATGAGAAAAAGAATTTCTAAAGTCAAACTATCACAGTTTTCTATTTTATTTCCATTTTTTAAGGTTCTTGCCTTAAAGAAGGTGATGGCAAGGAAAGACTTCATCCCTGTGCGTACAGTGAAGCTGCAGCAGGTATACTATTGCTTTTCATGGAGCCATTAATAGAGTAGAGTCGGATATACTGTGATTTACATACTTTCTATTTCAATCAATCAATTCAACCTAATTAATAAAATTGTGTCATTTCATTATCTTCAACAGGACACGTTCATAATGAATGTGTGTTTCTGGAGGGAGACTGCTGTTGCGGTTGATTTCAGCGTGGGTGACAACATATATATATATATATATATATATATATATATATATATATATATATATATATATATACAACAGTGAAGGTAATGTTTGGTCAAAAACTGAACTCTAGAATTCCAGAAATCAAATGCTTTCTTTTTTAAAGAATGATGTAGAGAGAACAATTTAAATAAAATAATATTTGTAAATAATATTTATTTCTTGCGGGTAAAACACAATGAAAGAACACATGATGTTGTGCCTGTGACAACAACAATAAGACTCACATGCAGCGTTGGTGGGGGAACATATGCATGAACTTCTTAAACAGAAGACATGGACGAAAACTTGATAATCGTTCAACATCTCTCTTAGTGCGCAATATTGCCTGATTTATGCCCACAAGATCACAGCTTTCATGCATTCTGGCGTGCTCTCCACTAGATTTTAACATTGCTGTTGAGTAATTTTATGACTCCTAATCAGTATCTCGTTAAGTAGGATGGTATTGGAATTCACAGTGACGAAAGGCAGTATATATATATATATATATATATATATATATATATATATATATATATATATATATATATATATATATATATGTATAGAAGTACGGGTGTCTGCTACATTAACCTGCTTTCACATACATAGTGCTACACACACACGCACTGACTCACACCAAACGTCACAGCAGCTGCCGCTGTGGCGCGAAGGTTTGTCCCTCAGATCAATCTGGAAGAGACAAGAGAGAGCAACAGATCAAGGGAGAAGACAGAAGACAAGATGATAAGGAACAAGTTAAAGGAAAACCTAGATAAATCAAATAGGTATGTTTACATTTTATTTGTCCATTGCACACTGTTATAATTTATTGATTAAAAAAATAAATTTATATGGAAAATGCCAATGAACATCTCTTAAAAAGACAGAATAACACTAAAGATCTTTACAAAGGGAAATTTGTGTACACAGTATAATTTACCTTATTTCTTTTTAAAACTTGAGTAGATAAGACTATTAAATGTGTTAGTTAGGCTAGTAGTCATCAGTATTCAAAGCAGTGTTTTTTCTGCATCAAATGATTTTAAGAAGTATTGCAGTGTATGTCACATTTAAAGTATTTATGTTATATCTGGTTTACATATTTAGCTTTATATTCTGAAGATAATCGGTTTAAAATGCATTACTTTATTATTTTTTCAACGAACTTCCACTGTAAGTGTGTAGCATATGCTTCAGCCAATACCAAACTAATGCGATAGCCATTAACCAATCACCGAGCCATAGCAACCGAAGACGCCAGTAGTTGAGTAGCGGTTTTTCCTTTGATCAGCCCCCTGTAGAAAACTAATGCGATAGCCATTAACCAATCACAGAGCCCCTGCAACCGAGGACATCGCTATGAGCGGCAAGCTTTCCAAAAGCATGTGAGGCCTTTATTGACCTTTTCGACTTAAAAATTGTGGACATGCGGCCCCTAGTGGCCCAGCCATAACTGGAGTGTGACACACCTATTACTATCCAGCAATAAATAAATTTAAAAAAGTATCTATTATATGACATTAGAGGACATTAAAGGACATTAGTTGTATAGAGAATAAAAAGTTGGACTGGTTTTTAAATTCACACATTTTAACTCATTCACTGCCATTGACGTTTATAGACGTCATTTGTGTCTAATATTTGTCTAATATTGTTACTGGGGTCGCTAGACAGAGCATCACAATGAATAAAGAGTTTTGGACATTGTAGTTAGTGTCCCAATCCACCAGAGGGCAGCATTGCCACTCTCTATAAAGCCGCCATTTGCCCCTCCCCGAGGGGCATCTGCGAGTGAGAGAGAAGATGGCTGCCGCATTCTACTGCAGATTACGAACGAACGGCAAACGGTAGGAACAAAATTCTTTTTTCTGGGGACAGAAGAGACTCTCCCCTTTATTCAGGGGGGCTTCGGTGTTCACATAGTCATGAAATACGATATTATTTTGGCTTCGGTAGATCGGTAAACGGACTCTGAAACGGGCTGGCAGTTAATGTTGTTATGAATAATGACAAAACACATGATCATTTTAATAATTTTAAAGATGTTATGTGTGCATATGTACTTTTTTTTATGTGATACATTAATTTGATCTCATTTAACTTCTCAGAATGGCGCTCGCTCAGCTTCTGTGGACCAAGCAAGACAGCCCTTATTTTAGGCCTGCACCTCTCCATATTAAAATTCTTAAACTTGAAACTCAGCCCAAAGTTGTTGCCTGGGATTTTTCTGAAAATTTGGCTTCAGCTGTGATATCGTGTGTATCACGAGTCATGGATGAGGCAGCTCCTTCGGCTTTAGGCACAACTTTATTAGAGGCCACCAAACATTGACATCCTGACTTTCGGCGGGTCTCTGCCGAATGCCCCCTGCCCTCTATCCTTTAGAACTAGCAGCTAACTTAACCACTATAGCCCCCTTGTGGGTATGAACTATCATTACAGATGTCACTTCATAACATCCCTCCCCCCTTAAACTGAAACTACCCTGCAACGTAATAACTAAACAACCTTGCATTTTTTTTTTACTTAACTCCCATGCAAAACAACACAGCATGTTCACTCAAATGCCTAACCTTAGATCTCACAAAAATCTAGGTGTTGAAATGAATACAACATTTTTTTTTTTTTTTTTATCATTACCCGTCTCTACACAAAGTCTCCCATATGTGCTGGTGGTCTCCTGTCTCGCTGAGATCGGCGCAATTCTATGGTTGGCGAGTTACCAGCTGCCCCAGTCTCTGTAGTCTGTGCCCCCAGTGGTGTGACCTGGTCCCTCACTTGCTCATCACTTGCTTCCAGAGACCCTGTATAGATCATTGGTGGAGATGTTGCGTGCTCTTCCTGTATGACCTCAGGTATCCCTGCAGATAGATTTGGCTCCAGACGGCTAAACAGCTGATCCACATGTCGCCTGATCACTTTTCCATTTCCCACCAACACTGTGTAGGACACCGGTCCTGTCATCTTCTGTATTAGTCCTGGAATCCATTTAGGTCCACATCCGTAGTTTCTTGTATAAACAGGATCACCAGCAACAAAATTGCGCTCTTTAGCATGTTTGTCATGGTACCGTCTTTGATTTGCTTGTTTTGCTGCAACCTTATTTTTCAAATCTGGATGTATGAGATCAAGTGTGCACCTTAATCTCCGGCCCATCATCAGCTCTGCTGGAGACTTCCCCGTTGTTGATTGTGGTGTGATGCGGTAGCTAAACAGAGCCCTGCTTAACTTTGTCTCCAATGTGTCTCCTGTACTTTTTTTAAAAAGTTCCTTGAAAGTCTGCACAGCCCTTTCAGCTAAGCCGTTAGATGAGGGGTGATATGGAGCTGATGTGACATGCGTGATTCCATTTCTTGTCATGAAGTCTTTACTTTGTTCACTGACAAAACACTGAGCGTTGTCAGATACAACCATTTCCGGGATACCGTGTGTACTGAAGCTGTTTCTCAAACAGTTTAATGTGGCTGTAGATGTAGCTGAAGTCACTGGGTACACATCTAGCCATTTTGAATGTGCATCCACTATTACCAGGAACATTTTACCCATAATGGGGCCTGCATAATCTATATGTAACCTTCTCCATGGCTTCTCGGGCCACTCCCAAGGATGGAGCAGAGCACTTTGAGGGGTGTTTCTTTGTTCTTGGCATGTGGTGCATGACTTTACCTTATTTTCAATGTCTGTGTCCATATGAGGCCACCACATGTAGCTCCTCGCCAGGCCTTTCATGCGGCTCATTCCAGGGTGTGACTGATGTAGCTGTTCTAGCATAGGGGGTTGTCCTTTTTCTGTTCTTCTGATGATAATGAATTAGGGGGTGTCTCTGGCAGGGGAAGACGACTCAGACCATCAGCATTACCATTGTTCTTACCCTCTCTGTACTTGATAACATACTCATATGCTCGTAATAGCACAGCCCATCTCATTATTCTCTGTGAGGCCATCTGAGGCACAGCCTTCATCTCATGAAACAAACTTATCAATGGCTTATGATCTGTGATTATCATAAACTTCCTTCCATACACATACTTGTGAAAATACTGTACACCAAAAATAACGGCTAACCCTTCTTTGTCCAGTTGAGAGTAGTTTTTTTCAGATACAGTAAGCGTGCGGGATGCAAAACCAATAGGTTTCTCTTGACCATCTGGCATACGATGAGCTAACACAGCTCCTACTCCGTAGGGCGATGCATCACAGGACAGTATCAGTTCTTTCTTTTCATCATAGTGTACTAACACACTGCTAGATTGCAACAATTCTTTTGACTGTTGAAAACACTTTCTCTTGTTCCGGTCCCCAGCACCACAGTTCATCTTTCCTTAGCAGTTTGTGTAGTGGGGCCAACAGAGAGGATAAGTTTGGCAGGAACTTATTGTAAAAGTTCAGCAAACCCAAATAAGCTTTGAGCTCTGTCACTGATTTTGGGGCTGGAGCCTCCTGCACTGCTTTCACTTTTGCTGGTAAAGGGTGCAGTCCTGTCTTGTCCACGCGGTGTCCCAAAAATGTCACTTCCTCCTCCATGAACTGACACTTGCTCCTTTTTAGACGCAGTCCTGCATTCCGTAGTCGCTGCAAAACTTGATCTAGTGTCTTTAGGTGATCTTTTTCATCCTTACCTGTCAGGATGATATCATCTAGATATACTGCAACGTTTGGGATTCCTTGCAGCACACTCTCCATGGTGCGCTGAAAGATAGCTGGACTGGAACTCACACCAAACGGTAACCGGGTGTATGTGAACAGTCCTTTGTGTGTGTTCACCGTGACATACTTTCTGGATTCTTCATCCAGCACAATCTGTTGGTATGCATGACTCATGTCTAACTTTGTGTATTTTTCTCCTCCAGATAAACAAGCAATCATGTCCTCCATTCTTGGAATGGGATATTGTTCGGTGGGTGACACTCTGTTGACCGTTAACTTGTAGTCACCACAGAGCCTTGTGCTGGAATCTGGTTTTAGTACCGGTACAATGGGCGCGGCCTATTCAGAGAATTTCACCGGCTCAATGATTTTCTCTTTTAAGAGTCTCTCTAGTTCTTGCTCTACTTTCTTTTTTGTAGCAAAAGGGACAGATCGTGGCTTAAAGAAACAGGGTTTTGCATCACTCGCCACATGTATCTTTGCTGTGAAGCCTTTCAGCATCCCTAGCTCCTCCTTAAACACTGTTTCATGTCTCACCAGCAAGTTCTGCAAGATATCATCTCCACCCTCTATCTTATGCACTGGTTGCCAGTCTAATTTGAGGGCTTTAATCCAACCTCGTCCCAGTAGACTGGTCCCTGAACCTTTAACCACCACCACTGCCAGTATCTTCACCATGTCTCTGTGCTCCACTTTAACTTTGGCAGCTCCCAACACCGGCACCCTGTGGCCACCATACGTTCTCAGTTTAATCCCACACCTGACCAGTTTTGGTTTGCCTCTATCATCAAATAACTTCTCAAATGTCCTCTTTGACATGATGGTGTAACCACAGCCAGTGTCCACTTCATATGTTATATTTTGTCCATTTACTTTTAGCTCTTTTCTGATAGGTTCCTCTTTTGGAATCACCATCTCTTCATGCAAGCTGTACATTGTCACAGTGTTTGCCTTCATGTGGTACATCACAGCCACTTCATCTTCACTCTCATTATCCTCTTCTTCCAAGAAATGTGCACGTTTTCCTTGTTTGTCTCTCCCCCCTTTAAAATGTTTTTCCTTCTCTCTGTTTTCAGTTTTCATTCTGCATGCTCTCTTAATGTGTCCCACCTTACCGCAGTTGTGGCACTTTTCAGCGGCAAACCTGCAGTCCTGGGCGACGTGGCTCGTCCCGCCACATCTGTAGCACTTTTTAGAGTCCTGCTGGGACTTTGCATGGGCGTCCGCCATCTTGTTCACAGATCCCATTCCCTTGTAAATTTCAGAACGCTCTGCTATTCCCCGCAAACCCACAATGTCTCTATTAGCAGCCTCCATGGCTTGTGCAAACTTGAGCGCCTTTTCAAAAGTAAGACCGTCCTCTGACAACAATCTGCGCTGTATTCTGTCCTCATTTATTCCACAGACCAAACGATCTCTTAACATCACCGTCAGGGAATTTCCAAAATTACAGTCTTGTGCAAGCTTCCTCAGCTCAGCCACATAATCACCCACGGTTTCATCAGGCTTTCTGTTCCTTGTGTTAAACTTCCACCGCTGTACTATTTCGCTTGGTTTTGGATGGAAATGATTTTTTAACAACCTCACCAATTCGGCGTATGAACGATCTCCCGGCTTATCCGGGCTGAGCAGGTTCCTCATCAGCGCGTAGGTCTGGGCGCCCACGCTACTCAGCAGTACAGCTCGTTTCTTTCCTCTCCTCCGTCGACATCATTAGCCACGAAGAAATAATCCAAAATCTCACAGTATTCTTCCCAAGATTGCAATCCGCTATCGAAAGGCGCCACCGAGCCCACTGTAGCCGCCATAGTCCTCCGAAGACGGGCACGTCGCTCCTCAGTATGTCGGCGCACTACCACTTGCTAAGCTACGTAGCAAAACTCGACTTGTCCTCCGACACCTGGCTTTTATCCTCGTCGCCAAATGTGATATCGTGTGTATCACGAGTCATGGATGAGGCAGCTCCTTCGGCTTTAGGCACAACTTTATTAGAGGCCACCAAACATTGACATCCTGACTTTCAGCGGGTCTCTGCCGAATGCCCCCTGCCCTCTATCCTTTAGAACTAGCAGCTAACTTAACCACTATAGCCCCCTTGTGGGTATGAACTATCATTACAGATGTCACTTCATAACACCAGCAGTAACTAAAAATAATCTACTTGAAGTGATATCTGATGGTGAGTCCATCACAAACATTTCTATTTTTGAAGAATATGCCAAAAACCTCAAGGAGGGATTGTCATATATCATTAAGGGGCATGACTTGAGGGGACAGTCACCCCCCTACAATGTTAATATTAACAAAAATACAAAGTTCTTCAGAGCTGCAACTCTCACAACATCAGAAGAACTGGATGCAAAAGCTGAAGGACTACTGCACCCACCCTCACCTTTGACACCCCTAAAAGAGTATGAGAACACCAAGGACCTAATGAGTGTGCAGGGGGAAGTCATTGAGGTCAGACTTATATGTCAAAGAACACCAGGCAGTTGAGGACAATCTCACTGCGTTGAAGGCAAGATTTTTTCAGCATCTTGTCACGACGACTTACTGAGTTCCTTATAAAGAACAACTATATTGACACCTCTGTTCAGAAGGGTGGGTGTTCAGTGCCTGGATGCCTGGAACATACAGGAGTGGTGACGCAACTCATCAGGGCGGCTCGTGAAGGGAAAGGAGATTTGGCCGTACTGTGGCTGGACCTAGCCAATCCGTACTTCTCCATACCTCACAAGCTGGTTGAGGTTGCCCTCCTGCAACATCATGTTCCCACAAAAATCACAGACCTTATCCTGAACTATTACAGCAACTTCAGGCTAAGAGTCACCGCTGAGTCGGGCACGTCAGACTGGCATCGACTTGAGAAGGGAATGTTAACAGGCTGCACAATCTCAGTCATCCTGTTCGCGTTCACCATGAACATGATTGACAAGTCAGCAGAGGTGGAGTGTACGGGACCCCTGACTAAATCGGGAGTACGCCAGCCACCTATAAGAGCATTCATGGATGACCTAACTGTCACCATCACATCTGTCCCAGGCAGTAGATGGATTCTGCAATGATTAGAGAAGCTCATCACATGGGCAGGGATGAGCTTTAAGCCAGCAAAATCAAGATCTCTGGTGCTCAAGAAGGGAAAGGTGACAGACAGGTACCGTTTCTCTCTGGCTGGAGCCACTATCCCGTCAATTACAGAACAGCCAGTCAAGAGCCTCGGGAAGATCTTTGATTGCAGCCTCAAATACTCTTCATCCATCCAGAGAACCAGCAAGGAGCTAGAGGGCTGGCTTAGATGTGTCGACAGATCTGGCTTGCCAGGGAGATTCAAGGCCTGGATTTAGTGTACGCAGTACAAATCACAACTGTAGAGGCCATGGAGAGAAAGATCAGCAGCTACTTGCGAAGATGGCTTGGCCTACCCCGAAGCCTGAGCAGTGCTGCCCTGTACGGCAGTAGTTAACACCTTGCAGCTTCCATTCAGTGGGCTCACTGAAGAGTTCATGGTGACCAGAACTCGGGAAGTCCTGCAGTACAGGGAATCCAGGGATGAAAAGGTGGCATCGGCTGGCATCCAGGCGCAGACAGGCCGGAAATGGAGGGCTGAGGAGGCTCTGGAGGTGGCAGAAGGTAGAAGGTACTGGCGGGTCCATAGCCTCAGGGCGCGCAACCAATTAGCCTTAAGACAACCTCATTGTCTGAGATTACATGAGCACCATTTCATACAATTAAAAAAGTAGAATACTTTCTTTTGTAGTTTTTCTTGTATTGTACACTCTTTTGTAGTCTTAAGTCATTCTTTAGTATAACTGATAATCCTCATGTGCTTCTCCAATTTTTTATTTTTGCTCAGTGTTTTTATTTGTAATCTAAATAGTTATTGAAATATGAGATAAACAATTTCTAAAGTCAATCTATCACAGTTTTCTATTTTATTTCCATTTTTTAAGGTTCTTGCCTTAAAGAAGGTGATGGCAGGGAAAGACTTCATCCCTGTGCGTACAGTGAAGCTGCAGCAGGTATACTATTGCTTTTCATGAAGCCATTAATAGAGTAGAGTCGGATATACTATGATTTACATACTTTCTATTTCAATAAATCAATTCAACCTAATTAATAAAATGGTGTTATTTCATTATCTTTAACAGGACACGTTCATAATAAATGTGTGTTTCTGGAGGGAGACTGCTGTTGCGGTTGATTTCAGCGTGGGTGACAACATACATATATATATGTATATATACAACAGTGAAGGTAATGTTTGGTCAAAAACTGAACTCCAGAATTCCAGAAATCAAATGCTTTCTTTTTTAAAGAATGATGTAGAGAGAACAATTTAAATAAAATAGTATTTGTAAATAGTATTTATTTCTTGCTGGTAAAACACAATGAAAGAACACATGATGTTGTGCCTGTGACAACAACAATAAGACTCACATGCAGCGTTGGTGGGGGAACATATGCATGAACTTCTTAAACAGAAGACATGGACGAAAACTTGATAAAGGTTCAACATCTCTCTTAGTGCGCAATATTGCTTGATTTATGCCGACAAGATCACAGCTTTCATGCATTCTGGCGTGCTCTCCACTAGATTTTAACATTGCTGTTGAGTAATTTTATGACTCCTAATCAGTATCTCGTTAAGTAGGATGGTATTGGAATTCACAGTGACGAAAGGCAGTGTGTGTGTGTGTGTGTGTGTATATATATATATATATATATATTACACACAGACACAAAACAAGACATTTGGATATAATGAAAGCTAAAAGACTTTAAAATTACACGAGCCAATATTACCGTATTGGGCCGAATATAGGGTGACTCTGATCATAAGACAACTTGCATTTTTTTTTTTAAATATCATTTTTGGAAAATAAAAATATGAAGACAATAATAGTATTCATAAAACAACTTTTATTGTACAATTACTATAGAAAACAGAGATAACATTCTGCTGTATTGTTAAACATTTTAATGATTTCATCTTTTTTAGTTAGTATGGTTACATACTGAAGGTACAGGTACGTATCAGGTTTCAATGTTAATTAAGATCAAGGTATAGAACTATTTAATAAACTTTATTATCTTTAATCTGAGATTATGACTCAGTGAATCAGCAACAACCATCTAGTTCAATAACTGCATTAATGATGTCAATAACTGCATTAATACAGTATTATGGGCCAATACGGTATTATTCACAGAACATTGATAACATGTTTAAACTTCCACTTTTCTCCACTAAATGAGCTCATTTCAAATCTAATTCCTGCTGCAAGACTCTAAATAGTTTAATTTATTTAGAGTCCTTTGGCAGTTCATAGAAGAAAACCTGTCCAGAGCCACTGTTACCAGGTTGCAACTTGTGAACCTTTTAGAATCAACAAGAATAGTCAATGAGATTATAATAAACTCTAAACTACAGTGATAAGATATGTGCTAGTCATTCTGAAATGTATAATTGAAACTGACTGATCTATATGTTCTCTCCACAGAAAAGAGAGGAGACGTGCACCAATGTGAACGTTGTTGGTGTTCTGGAGGAAGAAGAAAACAGAATCCTTGAACTATTACTGGACAATGTGGAAACGCTGCTTATTTAAAAGGCAACGTGGGAGCCCTTCAATGAGGAGCTGGAACAAAAAGCTCAACTGAGCATCACTGTGGCGGGAAGAACAGTTGTAAAGATTAGGACGAGAAATGTAAATTATTTTAAAAAAGTTAAGTGCTCTATGATGATGTAAATATGTTGCAGTTATATTTAGGTAAAAGTTATTGTTTCAGCATTTTTATTTTCAGAATTTTATGTAATGAATTGCAGAAATATGGGTTAGATCAGGGCTATTCACTTGGCGGCCCGCAGGCCAAATCTGGCCCTCCAATCAAATCCGACCGGCCCGCGACCCCCCTTCCAATAAATAAAAAAATAAAATAAAATAAAAACTTCACATATATTGGTAAACGGCCAGGGCATGAAAATGAAAAATAATTATTCAGCGAGTCTCCACTAGGAAGAAAAATAGCATCCGGGAAGCTGGGTGGCAGTGGCGCTACGCACCCAAAAGCCCAGCAAAAGACGCAGGAAATAAGGGGTTAGGGTTGGGGTTAGGGGTTGGGGGATAGGGTTAGGGTTGGGGTTAGGGGTTAGGGTTAGGGGTTAGGGTCATCGACTGTTTAGTCAACTACTTTCAGATATGGATTCTGAATACAGTGATTTACTACATAATAAAGTCAGATGGTTAAGCTAGGGCAGCGCACTGAAGAGAGTGTGACCTCAGGGGGGAAATTGTGACTTTTCCCCGTGACTGTAAGCAGAAGAAAGCCAAGTGGTTTCTGTCGCTAATGCTGGATGATGAGTTTATATCTGTGATGTGCTTTTTAACTGACATCTTTACTCACTTGAATGAACTAAATCTGGAGCTGCAGGGTACAAATAAAACCGCGGTTGACGTTGTTGAAAGTTTAACTGCGTTTCAAAACAAACTAGTTCTGATCTCATCTGATCTCACTGATCGTATGCTCCACTTTCCCACACTTTATAACTTCATCACCAAATGCCAACGTCACTAAATTAATGACAGATTTCATGGATAAATTGGGGGAAAACTTTGCAGCACGATTTGATGACTGACATGCCCATTGGAATTTTGTGGGCAACCTGATATTTCCACAAAAGGACAAGAGTTCCCAGCATCCCTCGACATTGATGAAGGTTCCCTGCAGTTGGAAATAATTGACATGCAATCCTCATCTGCTCTGAAGCAGGCATTTGAGAAAGAGGGATTCACAACCTTTTGAGCAAAATGCAGACATGTGAACAAATTCCCCAACATTAAAAAAGTTAGCCATATCTGTGCTAACTATGTTTGGATCAACATACACTTGTGAAACCAGCTTCTCTCACATGAATGCCATAAAAACGAACGGCTGTTCCTCCTCGTCAGATGAACATTTGCTTCACTGTTTGCGGATACAAGGATGAAACGGGTATAAATGATGGATGGATGGATGGATGTTTGCGGATATCCCTCACTTCCTATGAACCCTGATTCTCTGCCGTTGCTCGGTCAAAGAAGTGTCGCCTGTCGTTTATTATTTTATATTGTGGAGATGTGATGATGTAGCAAGCAGACTAAAGGTTTTGAGATGCCGTGGTAGAGTTTAAAAAACAAATGCACATCATGCACTTTTTAAAAAAAAAGTTGTATTTTGATATTTACTTTATATTGAGATGTTATGGTTTAGCTAGCAGAGGAAAAGCATTGTGAAAAATGGAGATGTGATTGCATTTTGGAGATGCACGTCATGCACTTTTTGTTTATTTTTATTTTGATATTGAGATGCGATAGTGTAGCTAGCAAAGTAAAAACCTTGAGCTGCTGTCGTGGAATTAAAAGCCAGAAGTCAGAATCTGCACATTTTGTTTACATTGTTACATTTCCATTGTTGAGCTGCTTTAAAGCAGTTAAAAATCCAGATGTTTACCGTATTATTTAACATTTTCAGGTGCAGGTCATGCACAGAAACTTGAATGTTTATTTTTTTGCTTATTCACTAAACAGAAGTTGATGTAAGTTAAATTGTTTCCAGTTGTCTCACAGGACTATAAGCACCTTTACATGAAAAGTATGTACTACTTTTTCAATGTAGTTAAATAAATGTTGTGAAAATGTGGCAGTGCTTTGTGTCAACCTGTCAGGTATACATGAGATGGATTAATTAATTAATTAATTGAGATGCCCTCAAGCACACCTGGCTCACTTAATTCTCAAAGACAGACAGGCCCAAAAACCTGTAACAACCCCCCCTGAAAATGCATAAAATCTGCAAGAAAAAGGTCAAAAAGTTTGCGCAGCATGGCGTGGCCCCCCAGACCCCCCAGGTCCTGACAATGGGGCCCCCTGGACAAACGTAGTGAAAAGCTCTGATGTATGAGCTCTGAAATATTCTGTCATTGGAAGGTCTGAAAATATGGAAAAACGTGATAAAACTTAAACGGACGTAATTCAAAAATGGTAAAATATTTTTAAAAACGGAGTCATATGAGAATAGTCTAATCTTTTGTTAACATTTTAAAATTTGAATGGTTTCTCTCAGTGAAAGTATGCTGAAGTAGTTAGCTGTGAAAGAGCACAAAGTTTAAACAAGATTTGAAGAGCTCCCAATTCATTTCCAATGGCACAGATATTTTTAATAGTAAAATATAAAAAAAAAAGTATAGATATTTGAAACACAAAAAGTCATAGCACCCATCTCCAGAACAAGCTGAACATTTTGAAACAAGAACGGTAACCTGTGTCGGTACGTGTTTCGCCTTAAGAAAGTCACGTGACCGATACAGGTACTGTATCGAACTGACAGTGACGCGCCAAACTGTGTTTATAAGGAAGCGCATCTGTCGACGGGATGAACTGACAAAATAATCTCCGATCTTTTGTCACATGATGTCAGAATCTGCACCTCTCCCAGCTTGCCTTGCGGTTTCTTTGCCCACCAGCATCATCTGTCCCTTGTGAGAGGGTCTTTTCCAAAGCTGGAGAACTGTTGTCCCAAAAAGAAGAATAGACTAAAGTTCAAATCTTTGGAAAAACTTTTTTTTTTTTTATAAAAATTTATGAAAAAAAGAAATTCAGTCCACAAGCATCTTCATTCACAAACACGGTCACTTAGATTTTCTAGTTATGATACATGTATCTGTATATAAAGATATTAAAGATACTTTAAATTTAAATTCAGATATGCAATGATGCCATATACAATACAATGACTTATTTTATTATTGCATACTTGGTCATATTAGTGTCAGTTGGGTCTGACAACTCAGTTGCCTGTAGGGATCTTTAATGTCCAGCAGGTGTCAGTATTCAGTAACACAGTATCGACATGTTTCAATGCAGTTTGGCAACGTGTGTTGTTGAAACCTATATATATATATATATATATATATATATATATATATATATATATATATACATAGTATATATATATATATTAGTGCTCTGATTAGTCATCTTACATCACTTAGCCCTTGTTTTACATAATGAAAACAAGTCACCTGTAATGGTGAAAGAGTCTGACTCTCTGTTTATTGTGTTTTTAGCCTCATTTTTATTTTATTATCTTAACTTCTTAGTCTGGGTCTTAACTGAATCTATTTTATTCATTGTATCTTTCACTATCTCTTAGACTAGTTTTAATTGAATTTTATTTATTTTATCTTATTTTATTTTTTATTCTATTTTGTTTTGGTTTTTTTTGACTAATTTTACATTGTAAGTTGGGCATTTAACTGAATTTTATCTATTTTATTATTTTATTTTTTAGATATTTACCAAATTTTAGGCAATATAGTTATCTTATCAAGTATCTTCTCTCAGGTGTTTCCCCACTTCAGAGTAGCGAGTGTGAGATGGCGTTTCCTCACCATTCTTCCTCACAATTCTTAAATTCTATGTTTTTATATGTGTGTGTGTGTGTGTGTATGGGGGGGGGGGGTCATTTGTGTTTATTGTTTCCTGTATTGTTTTTATGTAAAGCACTTTGAGCTGCTCCTGTCTGCATGAAAAGTGCTCTATAAATAAAGTATGATTGATTGATTGATTGAGGCAGATTAAAAAGGCTACACCACGACAGTACTATCTGGCTTACAATGTAAAAACACTTTGAGTCATCAATATGATCAGAAAACAGCTATATGAATGTGGTATGTTTACCATATATATATATCTATGGCCATGAATATACAGATAGGGATTTGAGGATGTTTTTGGGTGGTTGCAGCAGCTTTTTTGTCACACACACACACACACACAAACATGTAGTAAAATACACAAGAAAAAGAAATGTTAAAGTGAACATCTATCGTTGGCTTGCCTTCTGTTTGTGTGTTAAACAGCTGCCAGTGCTGTTTGTCTGGTGTGTTGCAGCTGGGAGGAGGTGGGAGAGGAATCCATCAGACATTCAGCAATCTGCTCTGGTTTCTTTCTTAGTTGAAAGGCTGTATGGGGGTGGTGGGGGGGGGGGGGGGGGGGTGGTGGGGGCGGCTGTCATAAAAGGTAGCCCTAGTTGCATTGTGGGTAGGTCTATAAACTTCAGACTTTTTATAAATACATTATTCACTTTTAGTACATTGCTCAGAATAAACATTTCCTGCCTTACTTTTTTTTAAAAAAAATATAACCTTTACATACAAAACTTTTCCCCAAATCTTGCTCTTTTTTTTAAATCCCACACTCAAGAAGTTTTTTTTATTTCTTCAGTGGCTAAAATGGGATGTATTTAGAGACCCAATGAAAAAAGAAAAAAAAAACTATCGATCTATCCCTCTTTTAATCCGTATGGAAGTTTCATCCCCCTTCCTAAGGTCCCCCCCCACCCCCCCCCCCCCCAGTGACCTTTCCTTTTCTTCAGTTTTCACCAGCTGTTCTCTTTCTCTTGTTTCACCAGTCTCCTCCTTTCATGTCCCATCTGCCACTGGGGCTGCTGGTGGGCTGAGCCTGGAAAAGGTGGGCTGGAGGAGATAAAAAGATTCTTATGGTCTCTTTCATGACGCAACGAGAATGATTAGGAATCTGCAGCTAGGACGACATTATTTAAAACATCACATCTATTTTAACCTAATGACTCAGAGAAACAGATTTCTATATATTAATCTAATTTTTCTCTTAAGAAAGTAGCATACAAACTTAATCTGGTGTTCGGTGATTCAGATGTAGTCTGAATGGCAACAATCCTAAATAAATGATATAGACAAAATCAAACATATGCAGCTTTACAATATATAAAAACACCCCAAAAACTGATAATGCCTTCTGTTGAAGTCATATATCAATTCAATTTTAGGGTCTGTTACAATGTCAACTGAATCTAGATGCTTTAAAGAGACCGAGATCATAACCCCCCAAGCAAATATAATTAACTAAAGTTATAATATTAAATCCTAATCAAGGGTAATGAAAAGTAAAAAGCCAAACAGCCGAAAACACCTACACACACAGGTGGAGGTAAAACACACACAGGTGGAGGTAAAACACACACAGGCGGAGGTAAAACACACACAGGTGGAGGTAAAACACACACAGGTGGAGGTAAAAACACACACAGGTGGAGGTAAAACACACACAGGTGGAGGTAAAACACACACACAGGTGGGGTAAAAACACACAGGTGGAGGTAAAACACACACAGGTGGAGGTAAAACACACAGGTGGAGGTAAAACACACACACACACAGGTGGGGTGGTAGGTAAACACACACACAGGTGGAGGTAAAACACAACACACACAGGTGGGGGTAAAACACACACAGGTGGAGGTAAAACACACACAGGTGGAGGTAAAACACACACAGGTGGAGGTAAAACACTCACAGGTGGAGGTAAAACACACACAGGTGGAGGTAAAACACACAGGTGGACACAGGTGGAGGTAAAACACTCACAGGTGGAGGTTAACACACACAGGTGGGGTAAAAAACACACACAGGTGGAGGTAAAACACACACAGGTGGAGGTAAAACACACACACACACAGGTAAAAACACACACACACAGGTGGAGGTAAAAGGTAACACACACACAGGTGGAAAAACACACACAGGTGGAGGTAAAACACACACAGGTGGAGGTAAAACACACACAGGTGGAGGTAAAACACACACAGGTGGAGGTAAAACACACACAGGTGGAGGTAAAACACACACAGGTGGAGGTAAAAACACACAGGTGGAGGTAAAAAACACACACACAGGTGGAGGTTAAAACACTCACAGGTGGAAAAAACACACACAGGTGGGGGATGGACAGAGGAGGGAACTGCAAGTCAGCATGAAACTCAGGAAACTCTGACCTGCAAATACACAGAAAGAAAAGAGAAAAAAGGAGGACAAAACAACACAATAAACTACAAGGAAAGACAATGGAGCACCTGGTCCTGGTCCTCTGACCATCTCACCTCAGTGCTGCTACCTGCATTTGTTTATGTTTATATAGTCATTTCATTCAGTCATTTGTGTCTCTCCTCTCTCTGTCCTCCATCCTCTCTCTGTCCTCCATCATCTCTCTGTCCTCCATCCTCTCTGTTCTGTCTCTCCTCTCTTTTTCTTTCTTTATCCAGCTGGTCTTCATCAGGAAGGTCCCTCCATGTGATCCAGGTCCTGGTCCAGGTTTCTTCCTCTTAAAGGGGAGTTTTTTCTTGCCTCTGTTTGGCTTAAAGGGTTTTTTTTTCTCTTGCTGTGGGAGTTTTTTACCTCCATTATTCTTAATTAGGATTTAATATTATAATTTGAGTTTGAGTTGAATTGAGTCGGGGGTCATGATCTGGGTCTCTGTAAAGCACCTAGAGACAATTGTCATTGTAACAGATGCTATGCAAAAAAAAATTAATTGAATTGGATTGCAAAAACTAGCAAAATTGGGTTAAGAACTGTCCAACGCATTATTATAAACTGGAAGGATAGTGGGGACCCGTCGTCTTTGAGGAGGAAATGTGGCCGGAAAAAAATTGTCAATGATCGTGATCGGCGATCACTTAAACGTTTGGTGAGATCAAATGGAAGAAAAACAACAGTAGAACTCAGGGCTGTTTAATAGTGAAAGTAAGAACATTTCCACACCCCACAATGCTAAGGGAACTCCAGGGATTGGGACTGAACAGCTGTGTAGCCTGAAGAAAACCACTAATCAGTGAGACTAACCGGAAAAAAAAGCCAAATAGTGAAAGACTGGTTCAGGGAGCAGGAGACATCATTTTCCCACATGGACTGGTACCAGAGTCCAGACCTGAACCTTATTGAGAATCTTTAGGATGTGCTGGATAAAGCTTTGCACAGCGGTCAGACTCTAACCATCATCAAGATCTGGGTGAAAAATGAATGCAACACTGGACGGAAAGCTTATCGAAACAATGCCACAGCGAATGTGTGCTGTAATCAAAGCTAAAAGCGGTCCGACGAAATATTAGCGTGTATGTAGCAGTGCTACATGCTTAGTAGCAAGAGTGATGGCAGCCAAGCAAAAGACCACCCTCCTGAATTATAAATGAATTTGTTATTTTATATAATTTTACCTGATGTGGTGAAAAAAATTCTCTATAAAAATCTCTCTCATTTATCTGGCACTTAGCAAATATAATGAATTTTGGTAATCCTAACTGGCATACAACAGGAAACATTTAATGTTGATTTAATATCAGACAGTGAGGAAGAAAAGGTAATGTGTATGTAAAGTTCTGGTTTCAACTCTCTATATATCAGTTAAATCGCACAGAAATAATCTTAAATAATTAAGCAAAAATGCTAATAATTAAAACTAAAAACTTCAATGAACATAACCGTCTGTCAAACCTCTTAAATTTAGGAAGAAATTCCACTCTTGATCATTTTATTTCAAATCCAGGCAAAAATCATACAAACTCAAATATTATATAACACCAAATATTTACAGACCTAACTGTAAATAGATTTTCCAAGAGAACTGTAAACTGTATTTGTTTTCTATAGATTACAAGTTACCTTAAGTAGGACGTGGATAATAGCACAAAAAAGAAAGAAAAAAAAACAGTGCACACTTCTCAAAATAAAGAGCAATTCCATGTAAAATAGAGTAAGCTAACAAATTACTTTATAGCTTATTCAGCTGAGATATGATTTTACACTGACAGAGATACCTGAGTAAAAAAAACAAAAACAATTAAATGGAATAGATAACAATCTTTATTATGATTATTATTATTATTATTTTATTTTATTTTTTCTCACCTTTCTGAACCTATCCTATCTCACCTATCTGAAGGTCATTTTCAATACACTAATACACTAATTTTTTTAACACCTGTTGAAATAAAACTAAACCTTCAACTGTAAAATAGGAAATACAGAGATCATATCTCACCAGTTTAAACTTTATTTCTCTGGCCCCCTCTTAAATCTATAATTAAATTCAAAATATTACTTCTTTTTTTTTATAATTTTTTTGGCCACTAGTGGCTTTTATTGACAGTAAAGATAGACAGGGAAGGGGGGCAGAGAGAGAACATGCAGTGAAGGGTCACACAGGCCCGGGAATCGAACCTGCAACCACTTAATGAGGACTGTGGCCACCTGCCTTAACCCCTCTGCTATCAGGCAACCCCAATATATTACTTCTAACAACATGTCTCCAACATATCGCGTTGTGTCGTCCAGTCACTGAAAGGTTGGCGGTTTAATCCCGGCTCTGACTGTCCATGGTTCAGATTTACTTGCCATTTCTAGAGTCTGTAGATCTGCAGAGGCTGGCAGAACATCTACAGTCATGGAAAAAATGATTAGACCACCATTTTTTCTTCACTTTCTTGTTCATTTTAATACCTGGTACCACTAAACGTCATCATGTGACTAAAACAGACAGAAAAGAAAACACTGAATGCATAAAAGCAGTGTTTTTGGCAGTACAACGCCATAGCTATTGATGTAAAAACTTAAGTGATTTAGGTTATAATCAAGAAAACCATGGAAAATGGTAAGAGATCAGCTCTTAAATAAAACTCTTATGAGCAATCTTTGTGGTTATCGTTGTATTTGTCCAAACAAATGTACCTTTAGTTGTACCAGGCATTAAAATGAACAAGAAACTGAAGAAAACAAAGGTGGTCTAATAATTTTTTCCATGACTGTATCTATCAGGCTCCTCTGTTATGGAATCAATCAGACTCCATCTACATTTAAAATTAGACTTAAGACCTTCTTTTTTTAATAAAGATAACACAGGCCTGCTGGAGAGACGCCCATGATGCACTGAGCATCTTTAACCTGAGTCTACTATCACAGTTTAAAATCGTCCATCTTCCATAGTTTCTCTCTGTTCTTCTGCAGATTCTACTGGTGTTGCTGGTTTCTGCGGCGGTTGCTGCTCTGATGTTCTGGACGTCAGGCAGCGTAGCGGTGTAGTAGTTAGCATGAAGGTCCAGTTGGGCCTTTCTGTGTGGAGTTGGTATGTTTTCAATGTACCTGGATAGGTTTCCTCCAGGTACTCCGGTCCAAAAACACGCTGTATAGGCTAACTGCCAATACTAAACCCCACTTGGGTACATGTACATTAATTATAATTAGATTAAATTTTTAGGACCAATTATTTAAAAAAAAAAAAAAAAAAGGAAATAATATTGGAATAATTCAGTCTAATAAATAAATTGACCTAATAAATATGTGAGTATGTGCAAGGCTGCATTTAGTTGTAAGAGCGCCCTTGAATGGTTCCCTGACTAGAAAGGTGCAACGTAATTACGTTGTTGTTAATGAGATCAAACAATCAACCAGATGACATGCATAAATTTGAGGGTGCACGGGTACGTGCGCACAAGCAGAATACCACAAATCAGCACACATCCATTGTTCCAGAGACAGACAGCAGGCCGGGACTGTGGAAGTGACCACAACAGTTTTCCCTGGAGGCTCTGAGAGGTTCAGATGTGCTGCAAACCCCCCAAGAGTCCTCGGGGAGAAGAATCCCAGAGCTGCTGTTGGGTTGTAGACGAGGCAGATGCCAGCTACTCAGAGTAATAGATCTGGGGGGGGGGGGGGGGGGGGGGGGGGTGACATTATTCTGCTTACGTTCCCATGAACCACGGCATGTGTGACGCTGCCGATCTGCTTCCTTCACGCTGAAACACAAGCATGATACAAGCACGCTGGCATTTGATTGGTCAGATTTATTTATTTTATTGCTTAAAATGATTTTGTCTGACATGGTGCAAAAAAAAATCACCTGCATACAGTTATAACGGAGGTAGAATCTACTCATTGAGTGCGTTTACATGGGAAGTTTAATTCCTCTTTAATTCAGAATTAAAGTTAAAGCCGAATAAAAGTTACCATGTAAACACCTAATTCCATATGAAAATGTCAATTCCGAATCAACTTAATTCCGAAGTAAGTGGCTGGTTAATCCGCGGTCATGTAAACACTCATTCCTCTTTAAATTAATTCCCGTCTTTCTCCGCATGCTAGTTCTCTTGCCCGTCTGTCGCGATGGCGCTTATATTCCGCGCTGGGCTTGTTTTCAAAACAAAGTTTCAAGATGGCGGCACGCAGTAAACGGTGGTCAAGAGCAGAGATGATTTATTTAATAAATAGCTTGGAGGAACTGGAAATAATTAAAAGAACAGATGGCAGGAAAAATAAAAATTGTGAGCTTTTCAAAGCGGCCAGGTTAAATGAAGGAGGTTTCACAGGTAGAGACGCCACCCAGGTCAAAAATAAGTGGAATGTTGTTGCTAACCCGTTAGCTTGGTTTGTTTTCTTCCGGTAGATGTAAAGATGTCCGCCCCCCCTATCCAATCAGAACCCTTCCCAACCCCCAGACCTAAAGCGGAGTTGGATAAAGCTGAACTAACGTGTTTTCCATGTAAACCTCAATTCGGAATTACTATTTCCATGTAAACTCGAAGGAAAATAGTTTAATTCGGAATTATTTAATTCCTCATTTTAATTCCCAATTAAAAAACATCATGTAACCGCAGCCATTGATGAAAAAAACAATTGTAGCACTAAGTGGCAACCATTGGTGCTAGCATTGGTATGATTTGGTGCACATGTATTCCATAGATGATGCCACTGACCCTGGGACGTATTTTTGACACTGATTCATTTTATTATTATTTTTCTTCTTATTATTATTTTATTAATTATTTTATTTATTCATTTCTTTTCAAGTTCTAACCCAGGAATTCAGGTTGTAGCACTGTATAGCTTTTGTATGTTATCTTCATGGTTGACAGTGACTTCTGAATTATTTTCCATCCCAGTTTGGTTGCTGTATTGCTTGAGGCATTTTACTTTTAACTTTTTCATTTTTTTTTTTTACCACCTGTAAGTACTATAAGTAACCATAGCAACAAGAGGGTTGTTTTTTTTTTAGACAGGATTAGCTGAAATGCAAAAATCCAAATAGAAAGAAAGAAGTTTAACACTGGACTCACACATTGTGTGTATCCATCACCAACACTTTGATTGGGGTGATGTCATCTGTTGACGAACGATTTATCATATTGACTTTGTTGGCTCTGTAAAAAAAGTTGAGGGATTTCCAACTTTTCCCGCTTCAGCCAATTAACCTGCGGCTACACAGCCAGAGCTAGAATTAGCCGATAAAATTATACACAGAGGCGGGACTCATTTAAAGGACCCAGGTTAATTTTATAGCAAGCAGAAATAAATTTGATTGATTGTCTTTGGTATGAAAGAGAAACATCAGCAACACCATCCTCCCTGCGTTGCAGCGATGCATCCGTGTGAATCTGGTGTAAACAAGCTCTTCCCTCCATCAGGATGGAGAACGTGAAATCTCTCGCTCATAAGATGGATGAGTTTGAAGCACTGACGAGGACAAATCTGGAGTTTCACCAAGACATGGCTGCTGGAGCAAATCCTCAACTTCAACGTCTGTCTGCCTGGTTTGTATTATGTATTAATATTAAGAGAAAACTAATAATAAAGGATTAATGTATGTTGGTATACCTTGTTCGTCTATCCTTTTATTGCAACACAATCCACCACACATCCTTTTACATGCAACACACCACACCATGATTGTGTTGTCTGTCCTGTTCTTTCCTTTTGTGTTTCACTATTGGTGATTTTAGTCTTCCCTGACATATTCAGCATTTAAGGTGTTAATAAAATATATTAGATCAGACTGTCAATGAGGACTCACACTCACTCACACAAGAAAACTAACATTTGCTGCAACATGGTTTCCTGTTGGTGGTTTGAACGCTGAACGGTCTCTGATTCCTTTATCCTTTTTATAACTTAAAATTAAACTCGATTTGTTCGTAACTCAACACTGTTGTTGTAAATTGTAATCTGAGCACTCGCACGTAGTTTCCGCTTCGCACATTTTCCCTGGGATTCTCACTGTCGTTAATCGCCGGTTCTTTAGCTTATTAGCTTCTTAGCATGGCTTCTTCTTCTCCCCCCTCTGTTTCCCCCTCCCGGTGCTCAGTGTGTGAAATGTTTAGTTATTCCTCTGCCTCCTTTAGCGAGAGCGGTAAATGCATAAAGTAGTTTATTCATAGCTTTGGAGGCAAGGCTCAGTGAGCTAGAGGCTCGGTTCCGTCAACTAGATCATAGTCCGTCAGATACGATAGGTAGCCAGGCTAACGTAGTGGTGGAGCGGCCTAGAGTAGCTTTAGTTAGCAGTTCCCACGTAGCACCCGAGCAGCCGGCCAGTCAGGGCGGCTGGGTGACGGTTCGAAGGAAGCGTAGCCCAAAACAAAGGTGCGTGGATCACCATCACTCACTTCACGTATCAAACTGTTTTTCTCCACTCAGCGACACACCCGCTGAGAAACCCACCCTGCTGATTGGCGACTCTATAATCCGGTACGTGAGGCCGGCAGCTACAACCATAGTCAGGTGTATCCCAGGAGCCAGAGCGGGCGACATCGAGGCAAATTTGAAGAGAAACCGTAGGTACAGTAAAGTTATTATACATGACACCCGACAAAAGAGCCCTACGCAGAGCTAGAACATCTTATTATTCTTCGCTAATAGAAGAGAACAAACATAACCGACGTTTTCTGTTCAGCACTGTAGCCAGGCTGACAAAGAGTCACAACTCTGTTGGTCCATGCATTCCTGCTACTCTCAGTAGTGAAGACTTTATGAGCTTTTTTAGTGGGAAAATAATCAAAATTAGAGATGAGATTGGTCAAACCCAATGGCCGAGCTCTGCGTTATTTACAAGATAGCTGATAGCATGTTATGCTCCTAATAGAGCTCTCTGCTCTCAGAATGTGGGATTACTCGTCGTTCCTAAAATATCTAAAAGTAGGTTTGGAGGACGGGCCTTCTGCTACCAGGCACCTTTATTATGGAACCAGCTACCAGTTTGGGTTAAGGAGGCTGACAACATCTCCATCTTTAAAACTAAATTGAAATTTTGTTCAGTTAAGCCTACAGTTAGTCTAAACTATAGTGTGTAGGGGCTAATAGTTATAGCCATAGTTGTAGTAGTAAGACTAGAGTAGCTCGTCTTAATCACAGCTTCGTCATAGCTATGCTGCTATAGGCCTACGCTGCAGGGGGACGCCAACATGATCTGCTGAGTGGTGTCTCCACTGCTCTTCTCCTTTTTCTTCCCTTTCTTCCTCCCTTCCTCCTCCTCCAGCTCATTTATAATTATTTGGGAGCACCCTGTTACTGAAACTGTGCTCCATTTTCTTTGCTTTCCTGTGTTTGTTGTGCTGTTTCTGCCCCCTTTTCTCTTTGTGTATTTGCAGGCCAGAGTTTCCTGGGTTTCATGCTGACTTGCAGTTCCATCCTCTGTCCATCCCGGGGTTCACCTCCACTTGTGTTTGGGTTCCGACTGGCGTGGTGATCGGTGACCTGGTCCTCTGGCCATCTCATCCCAGTGCTGCTGCCTCCATCTGTTTATGTTTATATGGTCATTTCATTCAGTCATTTGTGTCTCTCCTCTCTCTGTCCTCCATCCTCTCTCTGTCCTGTCTCTCCTCTTTTTTCTTTCTTTATCCAGCTGGTCTTCATCAGGAAGGTCCCTCCATATGATCCAGGTCCTGCTCAAGGTTTCTTCCTCTTAAAGTGGAGTTTTTTCTTGCCACTGTTTGGCTTAAAGGTTTTTTTCTTTCTCTGTGGGAGTTTTTTACCTCCATTATCATTGATTAGGATTCAATGTTATTTTCCAGTTAATGATATTTGCTCGGGGGTCATGATCTGGGTCTCTGTAAAGCACCTAGAGAGAATTGACATTGTAACCGACGCTATACAAATAAAATTGAATTGAATATTAAAATGCATCTATATCTTCTATAAGTCTGTTGTGGAGAATCCTATCGCAATCATCTGTTGGAGGACCAGCATGCTCCAGCCAGTGACTTAAAAAAAACTCAACAAACTAATAAAAGAGCTGATTGTGTAACAGAGGATACTTAATAAAATGAAGATCATCATGGACAACCCTGAGCATCCTCTACACCAGCGGTTCCCAAACTTTTTTAGCCGCGCACCCCCTTCTATGTCTCAACCGGGTTGACACACCCCCGATCCCCCACCCCTTAAAAAAAACGCAACAAGCTTTATTATAGCCATATTAAAGTCGCCATGTTTATTCATGCTAAAATGACCAGAACACACATATAACATGATAATCACAATCACAACAATGCGCTCTCGCATTTAAATTAAACTGAAACACTGTAACACAGTTCCAATATAATGAAACAAAGTTATGCACAGGCTTCCACTTTTAAGAGCAAAGAGGATGGATGACATGCTCAGACTCAGTGGCAGAAAGCAGATAAGTTGAGGAAAATGTTAGAATATTTTGAACAAAAATTTAAATGTTGATGGATGTTTAAATGACCGTGGAACTAACACAACCCGTCATCATAACACAGGTTATGGAAATAAAATTTGAACGCCAGTAATTTAATTCTATTCCAATAAAGTTCCAATAAAGATATTTTCCCTGATTTCAGCCAATTGAGCATATTTGCGAGAATGAATAAAGTAGAGGCCACAAGCTAGGTGCAGATGCAGTGGTAGAAGAATATAACTTCTTCTACGCTTCACTTTAAGATGACGTGCATTTTGAATAGCCTGCATTTATTTATTCATTAAAATTACAGTTTTTGATTTAAAATTTTACAAAGGAAATGTTTATTTACACATCTTTATTGTGTGAAAACAATAAAAATTATCAGACCGCCATTACATTTTTCATCTCGCGCACCCCCTAGAGGCAGCTTGCGCACCCCTGGGGGTGCGCGCACCCCACTTTGGGAATCCCTGCTCTACACGACACAGTGATTCAGCAACAGGGTGTCTTCAGTCAGAGGCTTCTTCAGATCCACTGCAACACAGAATAGAGGTGGGCAGATTGATCCAAATATCGATAATATCGATACCAACGCTGGTATTAATATCGAATGATACTTGTCTAAAAAGATCGATACTCAAGCTTTTATTCTCTCCCACAAGCACTTACTGCTGCAAAGTGTGAATTCATTGAAGCCTGTGTCCTCCTTCAGTCCAACAGAGAGCATCCAGGTAGATAAGAGTGATCAATTTCAGCATCAATTAATATTAACTTTCAAAGTACATGTTACTTAAGTTATATGTTACTGGAAAACTGGAACTGGAATAAAAACATAATTAAGACCCTGAAGTAACCCAGTACATGTCATGTATCCATTGAAAGGTGTTATCTAAGATGAAATAACATTAGATAATCCTTTATTTATCGCACAATAGAGACATTTATAGTGAAAGCAACAGGTAAGTGCACACAGCGCAAACAAAATGACACAAGTATTGAAAGATATAATATAAGAGGTGGACTAGAAAAAACATTAAGAACAGAACAATTCAACTCCAAAGAATATTTTTTCTAAGTATTATGCTGTCACCTATAAAGTTTGCAGAAATCGTATTCTAGGTTTTAACGAAATAATCCGAAGACAAAAATCACAAAAACACCAAAAGGTCAGCGTTTTCATGATAGATCAAGCTTTATATTAAAAAAAGTATCGTTATTGGTATTGGTATTGGTATTGGTATCTGCAATACTGGCCCTGTATTTACTTGGTATCAGATCGATACCAAAATTCCCAGTATCGCCCAGCTCTACCACAGACCGCTACAATCAATTAATCAATCAATCAAACTTTATTTATATAGCACTTTGAGTACAATTAAAATGCAGCACAAATGCTTTACAAAGAAAAAACAGAGTCAGTATGAATCTTTGAAGAGACTTAAGTTATGACAACTACTGCACAATTCATTTCCCATCATGGATTAATAAAGTATTTTTAAATTGAATTGACTTAAATTGAATTAGCTCTGTTGCCTCACAGCTAGAAGGTTCCTGGTTCGAACCTCGGCAGGGACCTCTCTGTTGGAGTTTCCATGTTCTCCCCCGTGGGTTTCCTCCGGGTACTCCGGGTACTACTTCCTCCCACAGTCCAAAGACATGCCTGTCAGGTTAACTGGTGGTTCTAAACTGCCCGTAGGAGTGCGATGGACTGGAGACCTGTCCAGGTGGACCCCTGCTGGGATAGACTCCAGCAGATCCCCGTGACCCTCCGGAGGATTAAACGGGTTTAGATAATGGATGGATGGATGGATAGCGTTAGCCCCGTTCTTTTGTTGGAAGTTCAAGAACAAACCAGATAAATCTTCAGTTCAGAACCAGAGCATTTATTGAGCTCACAGATAAAGTCATGGCTGCACTGGACTCAAAGTGAAAGAGGATCTCAGTTAAAATGAGTATTGCTTCTGGAAAACTTCTGGCCAGTCGTGTTAATACAAGTGTCGATGTATTAATGTAAAAATTATTTTACAAAGAAACACAACAATGTGATGGAAGTGATGTTTTTGCTTAATGGAATAATGTTAACTGAATTTTGGATGTATTTCTTATATTATTTTCACAATGTTGTGTTACGTTTCATTTCATTCCTCCTAGTTGGAGTTTCTTGTAAAATAATGCAACCAGTAATTACAAGTAGGATTTTGATGCATTACAAAGCAAGCCATAGTGCACCAAACTCTTGATTAAGTTAGAAAAGCACACTTAAAATCCCAGCTTTAAAGATAGCAGATAGCCTACACACAAGGGTTAAATTGGGCCGGGGCTGTCCGGGTCTGATCCCCGGCACATAAGCTCGGAGTGGATGTCATATGATCATGCACACATCAAAAGCAACAAACCCTTTTCATGATTTTCAGTTCTGAATAATTAAATATTGTGATATGTGATATGGTTATCAAATTAGAGGGTTATTTTCCAAAAAGTATATTGGGGCAGGGCGGTGGGGGGGGGGGGGTGGGGGGGGGGTAACGAGGCAGAGCCCCCCCACATAACCAATCCCAATTTAACCCCTGCCTACACACATTTTATAAAGATGAGAAATTGACAATCAGTGCGTTTACATGGGAAGTTTAATTCCTCTTTAATTCAGAATTAAAGTTAAAGCCGAATAAAAGTTACCATGTAAACACCTAATTCCATATGAAAATGTCAATTCCGAATTAAACTTAATTCCGAAGTAAGTGGCTGGTTTATTCTGATTTTAATTGCGAATAGAATAATTCCGCGGTCATGTAAACACTCATTCCTGTTTAAATTAATTCCCGTCTTTCTGCGCATGCTAGTTCTCTTGCCCGTCTGTCGCCATGACGCTTATATTCCGCGCTGGGCTTGTTTTCAAAACAACATTTCAAGATGGCAGCACGCAGTAAACGGTGTTCAAGAGCAGAGACGATTTATTTAATAAATATCTTGGAGGAACTGGAAATAATTAAAAGAGCAGATGGCAGGAAACATAAAAATTGTGAGCTTTTCAAAGTTGTAGCGGCCAGGTTAAATGAAGGAGGTTTCACAGATAGAGACGCCACCCAGGTCAAAAATAAGTGGAATGTTGTTGCTAACCGAGTTAGCTAAGTTTGTTTTCTTCCGGTAGATGTAAAGACGTCCGCCCCCCCCCATCCAATCAGAACCTTTCCCAACCCCCAGACCTAAAGCGGAGTTGGATAAAGCCGAACTAACGTGTTTTCTATGTAAACCTTAATTCGGAATTACTATTTCCATGTAAACTCGAAGGAAAATAGTTTAATTCGGAATTATTAATTCCGAATTAAACCGCAGCCAATGTCTGCTGCTCATGCCACACTTTCGCCTTTGTAACGTGCACTGTCACATGCATCTTGCCAGAAACGTGTGAAGACAAGAAAGCTTGATCACTATTGTGCTTTAATTAGTTTATGAGCCCGTCCTTCCTCCTGTATTGTTCTTCTGTGCTACGGAGAAGTGTGCGAGGATATTCAGGAACTTCCCCTTTTCTCATTTCTCATTTTAATTTCAATCCCAACCACCACCATCAACCTCCAGCTGCCACATGACCCAACTTGTTATGAGTGTGAAATGAATTAGCATGTGGAAAACTTTCATTTCCTCTGGACTAGTGTGTTTAGTCTCACTGCAACTAGATTTTCTTTCATTTTTTTTTTTTTTTATCATTGAAGCTAATTTTCTTTTTAAAAGTATCATTCTTCATTACACTGATGTCAGCGATATTCAAATTAGGACAGCAAACACAAATGGTTAACTAAGATAAAGCACAATATAGTTGTATTAAGGCTTTTAAAGAGTCTTATTATAACTTTAACTTTGAGACTAGTCCTACTGTTTTATTACAAATAAATCCTGAAGGAAGGACGTTGGATGAATGTGTTTTCCCTCCATCAGCAAGCCTGCCAGCGACAGGTGCTGGAGCCCACGGCCGACCGCGGCTCTGACTTCATCAATAAGGGCCGGCGTGCGTCTGTGCATGTGGCGCTGCGCGTGGACGCCGCCGAGACAATAGCGGCGTTTAGAGCAGCAGGGTCGAGCATGTGCCGCTGATTACCATACAGCTGTTCGGATAAAGGCCAGACAAAGAAAGAGCCCCCTCCTCCACAACTGACCCCCCCCCCCCGGCCCCCCACCAGCCCCCACCAGCCCTGCAGCGTCTTTGTGGCCCGACACGCGCGACAGTAATTATAGTGTTGTATGTAAATAAAAGAAAGAAAGCGCGCTGTTCCTTCGCGCTTCTTCAAGTCTTTGTTCAGAGTTAGCCGCTAAACCAAAACGTCTCTCTGAAGTTGTACGGTCCAGAAAGTTGTTTAAGGAAAAAAAAATAATATGATAAGTGCAAGGAGCCCCGACGAACGTTGTGGCACACAACAAACCTGACAAGTTTTAAAAGTTAATGTTCAGAAAAATGTGTAACTATTGGTTCCCATTTTGAAGTAAACAGCGTGCGATGGAATATATAAGCTATATATTATTTTAAAATCATTTATCAACGTGGGAGACTTCCATCGACAGGATCATAATGAAGAATTATGCAGATAAATCCACCCTGCCAGCTACTCATGTTCCTGGGAGTCTGGTCCAGATGTAGTGGGCGTTGTCTTCTGTCTCAGGCTCCGCCCCCTGCCTGTGACGTAAAGGGGGGGGGGGTATATAAGCACTCTGGGCCCTCACACAGCAGAACTCAGAGAAAAGGGCCAGCAGGGAGACAGGACACAGATCCGAGACACGAGGGGATAACGAATCAGTGATGACATTTTTTTGAGATATTATTTTTCTTTCTGCAAGAGTTCCCTCGATTTTTCTTTGAATTTGGGAAAATCCAGCTGAAACCAGACGGGACGGTTAAAGAAGAAATGGCACTGAGATACCTCTTGGCCTTGGCCTTAGTTCACGTAGTAAGTTGGCATCTGTTTGTGACTTAAATAGTTTAAATGTTTTCCCGCTCATCACCTTCCTGTCCCTTCAGGTGTGGTCCTCCGGCGTGTTCGAGCTGAAGATCCACTCCTTCCACTCGGCTCAGCGGATCTGCAGAAGACACAGGGACTGCCATATATTTTTCAGGATCTGCCTGAAACACCCGGAGGACGTGATCTCCGCGGAGCCGCCGTGCACCTTCGGCACCGGACACACCGACGTCATCAGGGCCGACCACACGTCCATCTCCGGCAGCGCCCCCATCAGAGTACCGTTCCACTTCAAATGGCCGGTAAATGCAACACCCATGTACATGGGGGGGGGTCATCTAACTTTTTTACTTTAATCAATGGCAGTTAAAAAATAATTATAAAAAAACGAAAACTGAATTCAATTTTTGTTGCAGGGGACATTTTCTTTGATAATTGAAGCCTGGAACGCTGAATCACCTACTGAGTACACAGGTCGGTTGTTTATTGCTTTGTCAACAGTCAGATCTATGGAGCCCCGTTTGGGTCATAATTCAATGAATAAATTAGTCTATTATTATGAAATACAGGCGTTTATTATTATGAAATACGTATCCATTATTATGATATTGGTTTCGTTTTTCATAAGAATGAGCTTTTACATAATAATGGGAAACATTTCATAATAATGAATACGTATTTCATAATAATAAACGCCTGTATTTCATAATTATAGACTCATTTATTCATTGAATTATGACCCAAACGGGGCTCCATACAGACCTGCTTCTGAGTCCAAATGCATTTGAGAAAAATAACGATCGTGAACTCTCTTCTCCCTGAAGACAACCAAAACAACCTGGTGAGCCGCCTGGCGACCAGGAGGAGGCTCGCCATCGGGGAAGACTGGTCCCAGGACGTGCACTTCGGCGAGCAGAGCGAGCTGCGCTACTCCTACCACGTGCTCTGTGACGAGTACTACTTTGGAGACGGCTGCGCCGACTACTGCCGTCCAAGGGACGACACCCTGGGACACTACACCTGCGACGAGGACGGGAACCGCATCTGTCTGGAGGGCTGGAAGGGAAACTACTGCTCTGAGCGTAAGTGTACTCAGCCCACTACTACAGGGTACTACAGGGTACTACAGGGTACTACAGGGTACTACAGAGTACACAGACACCAGCAACTGGTAGTACAAACATCTGATTCCCAAAGAAGCACCAGCGGTTCAGTCACGCGTCAGTAACTGATGCTACAATAGTAGACTATCAGTTCTTTATCATTTTACCCCACGTTATTATCACAAAATATGTTCATTTTAATTAACCAACTTTGTATCTACTTAAAAGATATTCTGCACAACAATTTAGGAAGTAAAAGTGCAGGATTTAGACTAAAGTCAAGTTCATTTTAATACCTGGTACCACTAAACGTCATCATGTGACTAAAACAGACAGAAAAGAAAACACTGAATGCATAAAAGCAGTGTTTTTTGGCAGTACAACGCCATAGCTATTGATGTAAAAACTTAAGTGATTTAGGTTATAATCAAGAAAACCATGGAAAATGGTAAGATATCAGCTCTTAAATAAAACTCTTATGAGCAATGTTTGTGGTTATCGTTATGTTTGTCCAAACAAATGTACCTTTAGTTGTACCAGGCATTAAAATGAACAAGAAACTGAAGAAAACAAGGGTGGTCTTATAATTTTTTCCATGACTATATATATATATATATATATATATATATATATATATATATATATATATATATCTATATATATATAATATATATATATATATATATATATATTATAGATATAATATATATTCAAAGAGAATCTATAATTGATTTAATGAGATCTTAAATTTATAACTGATACAAGATCTCAAAACTGGAACTCTAAGGTGCACAATATTTGCAGGACAACCTTTTTATATTTCAAACTGCATATAATTCTGGACAGAAATCTTTCCAGATCCAGCAGATTTGTTCTTCTGTTGGACGGTTCTAGTGTTCTAATGTTCTGTAGGAAGGTCCGTGGTGTTCCTTTGTTCTGTAGAAGAAATGTGGTCCCTGTTGGACAGATTTCATGTGAGAGAGTGACTGTGTGTGCTCACTCAGCTGTGTGTGCATGTATGTGTGTGTGTGTGCATGTATGTGTGTGTGTGTGTGTGTGTGCGTGTGCATGTGTGTGTGTGTGATGGAGGACAGATAAAAGACAGCGTTCTTCTTCAGTGGTGTGCCTACCAGCTGCTGGGTTTAATATGAACCAACAGTGAAGTCTGGGGCCTCGGTGGCTTCAGGCCGGGGCCCTTTGTCCACATGTGTTTGTGTAAGACGCCGGGCCCATTGTAATCACTCCCCCCCCCCCCCCTCCCCTCCCCCCCAGCCATCTGCTCGGCGGACTGCAGTGAGAAGCACGGCTACTGCGAGGCCCCGGGGGGCTGTACGTGTCGGATGGGCTGGCAGGGCCCGTCCTGCGCCGAGTGCGTCCGCTACCCGGGCTGCCTCCACGGGACCTGCAGCCAGCCGTGGCAGTGCAACTGTCAGGAGGGCTGGGGGGGGCTCTTCTGCGACCAGGACCTGAACTACTGCACCAACCACAAGCCCTGCGGCAACGGCGCCAGCTGCACCAACACGGGTCAGGGCAGCTACACCTGCACCTGCCGGCCCGGCTTCGGAGGAACCAACTGTGAGCTGGAGACCAACGAGTGTGACAGCAACCCCTGCAAGAACGGCGGCAGCTGCAACGTAGGTGTTCGACTCTGTTCAGAAAGATCAATACTTATGTAACAGGGATGTAACGGTACACAAAACTCTCGGTTCGGTACGTACCTCAGTTTTGAGGCCACGGTTCGGTTCATTTTCGGTACAGTAAGAAAATACAAAATATAAATGTACTAGTTGTTTATTACACACTTTTGTGCTTTTTAACAATAGGAACATTAGCCTATACAAAGCTAGAATTTTGCTCAAAAATATAAATACAATATCCTGAAATGTAGATATTTTGAAAAACAAAATAAAAATAACATTGGCTCAGACTTTTTCTTAAAGAAAATATCCATCTGATGTGCAAAATTGAACAGTTGCAACACTGAACAGTTTCAAGTTGTTGCTCAGATTAAATAACATGAATAAGGCTCAGACTGTTTCTCTAAAAACTAATCATTTTTTTTTTTCATAAAGTCCCGGTATGATTTTCTGGCTAAAATGTGGACGAGAAGGTAATTGATATCGGGGCTCAAATACTTTTATCATGTGTTTGGAGCCAGCGTTTAGGGTGATTAGGGTCTTAAATCTGCAGCTGTATAACACCAACGGTATTTGTTATTGCTTTAGCCCGCCTGACTCCCGGTGAGAGGCTGTTTAACTCCCGTCTAAGAGAAGTTGATAAAACCAAAGTGGTTTCCGACATTGTTCATCCGAGATCGGGTATGTTTCTGGCAACACGTCTAACCTGTTAACTCATTTGAAACGGCACCAGCCCAGCGTGAACATCGCTACAAAAAGAGAAAGACGACCCGAGTACAAACACAGCTTCCCACCACATTTAACACTATGTCGCGGGAGGCTTATTGCCAATGTTAGCAGCACTAGCATTAGCCACAACGGTCGCTACAACTGCTGTTTCTTGTCCTCCACAACATGCGGTCCTCTACTTAATATGTCCGTGTGGAAACTCGTTCGGTACGCCTCCGTCCCAAACCGACCACCCCATACCGAACCGGTTCAGTACAAATACATGTACCGTTACACACACCTATTATGTAACTTTTAAAAAAAAAAAATATGCAAAAGCCTAAACAAAGCAATAAACAAAAAAGTCCAACCCTCAAGTTTTAAATGACAACTATGAATTGTCTTGAGACAAAATCTTCAAGTCGCGTAAAAATTTTTTTTTTTGATCAGATTTCGTAGAAAGCACAAGTAAAATCAAGTTTAGCTGTTTCCTACTTACCTGCCTCGCCATTATTTCTAGATGTTTCCTCCATGATCTGAATATGTTCCTCCTTCCCTGCAGGACCTGGAGAACGACTATTCATGCACCTGCCCGCAAGGTTTCTACGGGAAGAACTGCGAGATCATCGCCATGACCTGCGCAGACGGTCCCTGCTTCAACGGAGGCACCTGTGTGGAGATGATGGCTGGAGGCTACACCTGTCACTGCCCCCCCACCTACACCGGCTCCAACTGTGAGAAGAAGCTGGACCGCTGCAGTAACAGGCCATGTCTGAACGGTGAGTAGACGAGGAGTCTTCTCTGGTTTACTGGTGGAAATAAGTAGGGATGCACGATAACCGTTTATTAAAACCGATAACCGATAACCGATAACACACACATATACCTAAGATCATTACATCAATACTATGAACAAAATCAAAAATAGTTTTGACTTTTTAAATGAACAGATATTTATTTTTTCCAGTAAAAACTATTGTCAAGCCCTCTCAAACATTTTCTTAAAGCTATCAAACAAACCTATTTGATATCTCACATTAACTTAAATAAGGTTCATTACTGACTGATATAAAAAATAAAGGCTCCTTGAACTGATGGAAATACATGCATCAGAATTATAAACTAAAAAAGATTAACATTTAAAGGATTTTGACTTGTGGTTCCATTTAAATTAATGCCTTTAATTAAAGTAAATGAGGTTCAGTAGTTTTTATTTTTTAATCTCATGGAAGCTTTAGATGAGAGGAATGAGGGAGAGGAGAGTCTGCTGCTGGCTTGTGCACGTTAGCATTAGCTTCCATTAGCTTCCATTAGCTCACGTTAGCGTGATTTCAAAACTCCATAGAAGTGATTGTTATGTTGTAGGTGGCTGATCAGGTTTTACGTATTAAAGCTTGTGCTTCCCTCCTCGTAGAATTCACTCGGAGGATTCGTCACAAATAACCACCAAACTATCTTCTTCTGAAACTTTAACGTAGTTCCACGCCGCCATGTTTGTTGTGATCAGCACAATGCTGCATTCAAGGTGGAACGTAAATTCCGATTTTTCCTCGTTTGGTAGTTGTTCTTTCAGCCTTTTCTATTTTTCATTTGTAAGTGTAACATGAGGGAAAATACTGCAAATATCAATTAAAGTCATCAACTACCAAAATTATGACCGAGTTAACGAGTTGTTTTCTGGCATGAGGGGGTATTCTTGATTTTCCTGATTGAGTAATCGTTTTTCTGATTATGCCAACGTCACTTGAAATAACATTCACTGCTGGTCATTCAAGGCTCAGAGGGAGCGAGACACTGCTGTGTTGACAGAAATATAAATTGTTATCGTAGGGCTGCACGATTATAGAAAAAATGATAATCACGATTATTTGGATCAAAATCACGATTATGATTATCAATCAAGATTATTCAACAATAAAAAATATTTTTGTTCAAAATGTTATTTAAAATCACGATATGAAATGTAACCAAAAAAGTATTGCATAAGGGATGGACAAATTATATAAAAGGCAATAGCATTAATCACGATTTTCAAAATTTTAATCGTAGGAACTAAAAATCACGATTTCGATTATTTTTCGATTAATTGTGCAGCCCTATGTTATCGGGGCTATTTGTCGTGATATCGGACTTATCGGGATGACGTCATCATTTCCTGTTATCGGTCCGATAGGTGTCGTGCACCCCTAGAAATTTGTAGGGGCGTGGCTTTTGTTTATGTCTTGGACGTTTCCCTACTTCAACACGCCTGGTTCAGATGAACGGGTCATTAACAGACCTGGATGACGAGCTGATGGTGATTTATTCATTTGGACCAGGTGCGCTGAACCAGTAGCTCTTGTCTTATGGACGTTGAACTGAGTCTTCCTCACCTGCGCAGGTGGCGAGTGTCTGGATCTGGGTCAGAGCATCCTGTGCCGGTGCCAGGTGGGCTTCACCGGCGCCAACTGCCAGGTGAACATCGATAACTGTGCGTCCAGTCCGTGCCAGAATGCCGGTACCTGCCAGGACGGCGTGAACGACTACACCTGTACCTGTACTCTGGGGTTCACCGGGAAGAACTGCAGCATCCGCTCAGACGCCTGCGGCGCCCGTCCGTGCCAGAACGGCGGCACCTGCTTCACCCACTTCACCGGACCCGTGTGCCAGTGCCCGAAGGGATTCATGGGCCCGAGCTGCGAGTTCACGCTCCAACCCAGTTTCAAGCCGGCGTCCCGCCAGGCCTCCCAGTCCTCCTCCAGCACTCTCACCATTTCCTGCCTTCTCCTGGTACTGGTGCTGGTTTTGGCGGCGGGCCTTCTCTTCCTGAGGAGGAGGAGGAGGATGATGGAGGGAAGGAAGCAGCTGAGCGACATGGCGGTTTACAATGACCTGGAGACGGTCAACAACGTGGGGGGGGGCAGTGAGAGAGAAGCCTTCCTGACCCCCCAGGGTTTGTTCAAGATCAGCAACAGCACCGCCGGGCTGAGCCTGTCCCTCTGTCCCGGTGGAAGAACCGGGTACAGGAACGACCCGGTGAGGTCCGGCCTGGCCAGAGCCGAACATCAGGACTTCATGTGGAGGGACGAGGCCATGCTGGGTTCTGGACCGGCGCTGAGATGAACCGGGAAAACCACACAGATGTTCACACGGGAAGGAACGTTTTATCGAGAAGATCAAACGCATCAGCTGATAAAAAACATAAATGTAAAAAGTTCAGGTCTGTCAAAGGAACTATCCTGATGAAGATGATAAACAAAGATGATTCTAAAGGTGTTTAAGACCCAAAGAGACAAATAAAATGACCCAGTATTTATAGGACCTACAACACAAACCAAATATAAGACGACGCAGACCCAGACATTTGGACTGGGTTATTCTCTTAAATATATTTGTTCTGTGTGTTTGTTTGTTTTTTTGTTTGTTTGTAACTTAAACAATTATTTTTGTTTGGCTTTTCAATCTTCCTTTATCCATTATTTCCTTATTGTGATTACCATCAGTTTTATTATTATTATTTATTTATTGTAAACTCCGTGTTTATTGTTTTACTTTGATTGTCACAGATTAAAGATATATTTATATTATGCTGAATGAAAACAGACGCCTCATTTTGTTTCTGGATGCTTAAAGGGCCACGTGAAGTGTTGCACTATATATATATATATATTATATATATATATATATATATATACATATATAATATATAAGTGCAACACTATATATATATTATATATATATATATATATATATATATATATATATATATATATATATATATATATATATACATGTCATGGAAAAAATTATTAGACCTCCATTTTTTTCTTCACTTTCTTGTTCATTTTAATACCTGGTACCACTAAACGTCATCATGTGACTAAAACAGACAGAAAAGAAAACACTGAATGCATAAAAGCAGTGTTTTTGGCAGTACAACGCCATAGCTATTGATGTAAAAACTTAAGTGATTTAGGTTATAATCAAGAAAACCATGGAAAATGGTAAGATATCAGCTCTTAAATAAAACTCTTATGAGCAATCTTTGTGGTTATCGTTATGTTTGTCCAAACAAATGTACCTTTAGTTGTACCAGGCATTAAAATGAACAAGAAACTGAAGAAAATAAGGGGGTCTAATCAATTTTTTCCATGACTGTGTGATATATATATATATATATATATATATATATATATATATATATATATATATATATATATATATATATATATATATATACACACACATATCCTTGTGTACCATGTTCTGTTCATGCCAAAGTTTGCGTTAGGTCACATATTTTAATTTATATTGTTTACTTTTGTCATGTTTTAGTTGTGAAATAAAAGGATTACTTTGGTGTCGTTCCAGGTTTGACTTGACTATATTGTAATCACATTTTTCATGCTAGAAATGACAAAAATGATGAAAGTTCCAAAATTGGCTAAAATAATTAGTAACAAATGCACATAAAGTGCAACATTTGACCAACAAAGACTACAACACAAAATATATTCAAATGACAAAAATGTAAAGCTGCATAAAAATATCTGAAGCTGAAACCTGATGTATTCAAACACTCATAAACCTAGATTATCAACAATTTTAGCTGCGTAGCTAGATGTCCTTATAGTCTTTAAAAGACCGATAGAAAACTGCATTTCTGTTGAAAATGACACCTGAATATTTTTCCTGAAACCTGTTGAGGAACTTTAAGAATCTGTTGAAGTTATCACATCGTCTTTGGTCCCAAACATCCTGAGGAATGGATTAACTGGGTTTACTGGCTTCCAGCACAGTTGTGAAAAACCTTGGAGTCATTTTTGATCAGGATATGTCATTTAAGCAGCATATTAATCAGGTTTGTCAGACTGCCTTTTTTCATCTCTGAAATATCTCCAAGATCAGGAGCATCCTCTCCCAGGGTGATGATGGAAAATTAATCCATCCATTAATCTAGACTGGATTATTGTAATGCGTTGTTAGCAGGATGTCTGAAAAGCTCTGAATAGCCTCCAACTGATCCAGAACACAGCAGCGAGGGTGCTGACAGGAATCCGTTAGCGAGATCACATCTCTCCCGTGTTAGCCTCCCTCCATTGGCTTCCTGTGAAATTTAGAATTGAGTTTAAGATTCTCACATATAAGGCCCTTAATGTCGTACCTCCTCGTTATCTACCACAGTGGTCCTTAACCTGAGGGCCGCGACCCAAACTTGGGCCGCCAGCGCCCCCCAGAGGGCCACAAAAAACTTTCAGTTTTGCACCTGTGGGCCGCGAGACTGCGCGTAGCTTTCGAGCGCGTGGTGGCGGTAACGCGTCACTGGGTGCGTTTACATGGGAAGTTTAATTCCTCTTTAATTCAGAATTAAAGTTAAATCCGAATAAAAGTTACTGTGTAAACACTTAATTCCATATGAAAATGTCAATTCCCAATTAAACTTAATTCCGAAGTAAGTAGCTGGTTTATTCTGATTTTAATTCCGCATTAAGTAATTCCGCGGTCATGTAAACACTCATTCCTGTTTAAATTAATTCCCGTCTTTCTGCGCATGCTAGTTCTCTTGCCCGTCTGTCGCGATGACGCTTATATTCCGTGCTGGGCTTGTTTTCAAAACAAAGTTTCAAGATGGCGGCACGCAGTAAACGGTGTTCAAGAGCAGAGACGATTTATTTAATAAATAGTTTGGAGGAACTGGAAATAATTAAAAGAACAGATGGCAGGAAACATAAAAATTGTGAGCTTTTCAAAGCGGCCAGGTTAAATGAAGGAGGTTTCACAGATAGAGACGCCACCCAGGTCAAAAATAAGTGAAATGTTGTTGCTAATCGAGTTGTTGCTAAGTTTGTTTTCTTCCGGTAAATGTAAAGACATCCGCCCCCCCCCCATCCAATCAGAACCCTTCCCAACCCCCAGACCTAAAGCAGAGTTGGATAAAGCCGAACTAACGTGTTTTCCATGTAAACCTCTATTCGGAATTACTATTTCCATGTAAACTCAAAGGAAAATAGTTTAATTCGGAATTATTTAATTCCTAATTTTAATTCAGAATTAAAAAACATCATGTAACCGCAGCCAGTCAGTTGTTTAACAAGCGCCAATATGCAGAGAAGTGGCAAAAATTGAGAAGTTAAAAAAAAAAAAAAAAAAAAGAAGACGAACTTCCTGCCAATTTTGGAGCCCCATTTGGGTCATAATTCAATTAATAAATGAGTCTATTATTATGAAATACAGGCATTTATTATTATGAAATATTTCCCAATATAATGAAATATATGTGTATTATTATAAAATATTACCCATTATTATGACATATATGTGTATTATTATGAAATGTTTTCCATTATTATGAAATATATGTATATCATTATGAAATATTTCCCGTTATTATGACATATATGTGTATTATTATGAAATGTTTCCATCATTATGAAATATATGTATATTATTATGAAATATTTCCCATTATTATGAAAAAATTTAATTATTATCAAATATATTTTTATTAATATTTAATCTTAGTTTAATGCATAATAGTTTATTTCAGAATAGCTTTTTTTTAAATCTAGGAATGAGTTTTTACATAATTCCTTCGTTTTTCATAAGAATGAGCTTTTCCATAATAATGACATTTTGCCAGTGGGCGGGGCCAGTGGTTGACCTGCACGCTCATTGGCTGATCCTTCTCCATTCTACGCTCTGACATCGACTAGTTTTGGCCGTGAGGTCCCGTTAGCAGCGGGCCGTGGCGTCATCAAGGTGCGCTCCTAGTCCGATTGTAGCTATGCTAGCTAGGACTGAGCTACGGGAAACCTTGACGTTTCTTAGTCGATGTAAACTTTTAACCGTAAACTGAGGTGCATTCTGCCACCTACTGGCCTGGAGTAGATACATCGCACCTCTCGCCCACTATCGATATTCACTGTTCTGTTGCTTATGCCTGAATGAAAGAGCAGCCAATCACATAAATGGCTCCGCCCTCTCTGCTGTGATTGACACACAAATCATTCTTATGAAAAACGAAACCATTACCATAATAATGGGAAATATTTCATAATAATAAATGCCTGTATTTCATAATAACAGACTCATTTATTCATTGATTTATGACCCAAACGGGGCTCCATTGCCAAGCCCCTCCTACCCAAAAGACAATTTTTTTACGGAAATACAATCTCGATTTCATTAACTACAGTTTTGTAAATGGAGGAACAGAGGCAGTGCTAAAAGCCCAGTGTGTGGAGTGTGAGCTAACGCCGTCCAACGAATCTCTCAAAACTACAGCGCCACCTAGAGGCCAAGCACCCGATTCTTGTGGGAAAACCGCAGATGCAGAAAAGGTCCATCATGTCAGTCAGCAGCTCTAAATGTTTGCATTTAAATTCTAAATTTGCACTTTATTTCAGTTTCATTTGCAGTTTACTTATTTAATTTAAAAATAGATTTATATTATTTAAATGCATTTATTTTATCGCCCCCTTTTATTGATTGATTATATATATATTATTTTTTATTAATTGAAAGTAAACTCCTAATATTGTTTTTTTATTATTATTATTAAAAAAGCCTGACTTGACCCTTAAATTTTTTTCTTGTCACAGCTTGAATTTGGTTCCAGGAATTATCACCCTGTTCGGTATCTTGATACAGCATGTTGCAGGTTTACATACACGTGTTTAATAAAAGTATTTGTGATAGTCCTATTTTATCATGTCATTTTATTTGATGAGGTTTTTACTTGTTAAACGGTAAGTGGATTTGGTTTATTATTGAATACAAATCGACCCGAGAGTGAGGTCAATTAAACCTATACAGTGTTGATATTTAACTTTTAACTTATCATATAACATATTTACATTTAAATTATAATTTAACATATCATATCATACTAATATTCATAATATATTCATTATATTGACCCCCATGGTTTTGCCTATATTTCTATATCGTCTTTTTGTCCTGTTATTGTCATTGCATATCTTACTTTTTTCAAAAAAAAAAAAAAAACTGTCTTTTTCTACTTCTTATGTAGTAAAACAAGCTTTATAGCTACTGGATAAATATATCCTAAATACAGCCTGGCAAAACTCAGCATGACCTTCAGTTTGGTTCATATGGGCCACATCTGGTCCACATACAGGTGCAAATATGGCTCAAATATGTCTGGTTTCGTCTTGTGTACAGGCCAGGTAATGTTTTTTCATTTCTTTTTTTTTTTTTTTTTTTTTTGGTGAAAAACAAAACATAAAAATTGTTTGCTTGAGTTTAGAGGACAAGCTCAACGTCGAAATCTCTGCCTTTATATTATTGCTCTGCATGCGTTTTGTTGCTTTTTCTTGAAGTTTCGTCATTCGACTTACCCACGTCTAAACGTGGACCAATTGGATTCAACCAAAAGTAGTTTAGTTGTCCCTCAAACGGCGTGGACCAATCACGGGGCAGATCGTGGAAAATGTAGGCGGGCCCTAACGTGTAGGGCCATTTCCGTCTGTTGGTTAAGGCATAAAGACAGCAGAGGTTAATTCCGGAAACTAGCAACCGTACCTTTCACAACAAAAGCACATTCCCATTCATGGTTACAACACAGAGGGCACATTACGTGTTTTTATTTTTAAATTAAAACAGATACTTTTGCACTTTTAATAGTTAAAGTGGTTTAATCCCCAACCTCGCCATCCTTATATAAAATTGAAAAGGTGTATTTTTTATTTATTTTTTTAAGAGTCCGACCCACCAACCGGAAGTGTCCTGCATCGTTACAGTACAGTTGACAACGCTTTTCTGACGTTAGCATGTGAAGTGGATCCAATGAGGTGACGCCGCGTCCTGGGCCCGACGACTGACAGCGAGCCGATGATAAAAGGGAACTAAAACCTTCCAAGTGTGATAAAAATACGGTTGTGAATCAAAGCAGTATTACCAGTATTCGGTAAAGTTACATCACATACCGTATCTAAAACTATATCCCCTTCATCGTTTTATCTGCACCGCCAGGTGAAAGGTAAGTTCCTGCCTGTCATTCATGCTTTTTTTTTATTGTCACACAGTAGCTTGCTCACAATTATTCAGCTAGGTTTTACATTTTAATCTTATTATTTGTATAAGACCACAGATTGAGCTGAATATGAGTAGAATTGAATAGTGTTATTGGTTTAAAGATAAACCGTTTGTTTTAGCCCTGCATCCTGGTGATGGTTGGAAGCTAAATGACTTAAGTGTTAAGAATATAGACAAATCCAGCCACAGCAAGCGTATAAACTTGAAAATTAAATTTATATTTAATGTGGGTACCTCTCCCCATTTCAATTTATGGCTAAGCAAGCACACAGAAGAATCAAAAACACATTTCTCTTCACGGATATACAACTTAAGTGCACAACATGGATGTATTTACAAATTTAGGTCCAGATGAATGGACAATTTCAAAGTTGAAAGTACATCTATGTATGGATTCTTTAATGTAGTTGTATTGTGTTGATATATTTTTAATATTTTCAGCTGGTCATGATGGGGCCCAGGAACCTGGTGGGGGTCACTCTCATCTGCCTTATTATGGAGATATTACCTTCTGCTACAGGTAAAAAAAATCCCTATTCATTTAACAAAATACTTCTCTAAAATGAAATGCTTATCGTCGTGGTGAGCAGTTAACCACACTGTGCTTCAGAATCATTTTCAAAAACTGCTATTGATTGATAAAAGCAACAAGTGTGGTCTGTATTTAGTGACATTAGCTATTTAAGGGGGTGAAACTGTCCAGTAACAAATGTAGTGCTGTTTACCAGCCTTGCTAGCTTCATGTAACGCTTTATTCTGCGTATCCGTCGCAGGTACGGTAGCAGTCATGTCAGTCGACCTCGGCAGCGAGTGGATGAAAATTGCAATCGTGAAACCTGGTGTGCCAATGGAGATCGTTCTCAACAAGTAAGTGGGAGGTTTTATTTTTGTCATTATACTTTTGGTTTTAAAAGGAAATACGAGTTCTCTATTTCCTCAACTCGTGTTTCAGTTGTCAAAATAATGTCACGTCCTGAAACATTGTCATGTTTATTTTTAGGGCTGCACGATAACTATCGGGCCGATAACAGGAAATTATGACGTCATCCCGATAAGTCCGATATCACGACGAATAGCTCCGATAACATTTATATTTCTGTCAACACAGCAGTGCCTCGCTCCCTCTGAGCCTTGAATGACCAGCAGTGAATGTTATGTTCAAGTAACGTCGGCAAAATCAGAAAAACGATTTCTCAGTAAGGAAAATCAAGAATACCCCCTCATGCCAGAAAACAACTCGTTAACTCGGTCATAATTTTGGTAGTTGGTGACTTGAATTGATATTCACAGTATTTTCCCTCATGTTACACATAAAAAAAGAAAAAATAGAAAAGGCTGAAAGAACGACGAGCAAACGAGGGAACGGAGGAATTTACGTCACACCTTGAATGCAGCATTGTGGAACAGAGCGCTGATAAAAACAAACAAACGCACAAATAGCACAAGCTTTAATACGTCAAACCTGATCAGCCATCTGAAACATAACCATCGCTTCCATGGAGTTTTGAAATCACGCTAACGTGAGCTAACATGAGCTAACGTGAGCTAACAGGAGCTAACGTGAGCTAACATGAGCTAGCCAGTAGCAAGTCAACCCCTCTGCTCCTAGCCCCCCTCCATCATCTCTCTCATCTAAAGCTTCCATGAGATTATGAAAAAACAAAAACTATTGAACCTCATTTACTTTAATTAAAGACATTCATTTGAATTGAACCATAAGCCAAAATCCTTTAAATGTAATTATTTGTTACTAGTGAGTGGACTTTTTTAGTTTATTTACACAGACAAGTCTAACTTGTGTCAGTACATTATGACTTGTGTATTATTTTTTATTGTCATTGAGGAATGAACTTTTTCAGTTAGTAATTCTGATTCATGTATTTCCATCAGTTCAAGGAGCCTTTATTTTTTATATCAGTCAGTAATGAACCTTATTTAAGTTAATGTGAGATATCAAATAGGATTGTTTGATAGATTTAAGAAAATGTTTGAGAGGCTTGACAATAGTTTTTATTGTAAAAAAATAAATATCTGTTCATTTAAAGAGTCAAAACTATTTTTGGTTTTGTTCATAGTATTGATGTAATGATTTTAGGTATATGTGTGTGTTATCGGTTATCAGTATCGGTTTAAAAAAACAGTTATCATGCATCCCTTTATATTTTAATTCACTTACTTATTTTTAATTTTATCAGGGAGTCGAGGAGGAAAACGCCCACTGTCGTATGTCTTAAGGAAAACGAGCGCATGTTTGGAGATGCTGCGTTGGGCGTGGTACGACCTAAAATCTTTTAAGCAGATTTATATTTCTATTATATTCATATAATATTTTTTATTTGATGAACTTGTTTTATTTGTTGATGTAATTATTAACTTTAACCCTCTGTGTGCAACGTTTCAGTCTGTGAAGAGCCCCAAATCTGTTTATAGAGACCTGCAAAGTCTTCTGGGTAAGAAGTACGACAATTTACAAGTGGGCCTTTACCAGAAGAGATTTCCTGAGCACCGGCTGCAGGAGGACCCAGTCAGAGGCACAGCTTACTTTAAAAGCTCAGAGTGAGTTTGTTCCTGCCGTTTTCTCATATTTACACTCATAAAATACACATAATATTTAGTGTATTTAAATATAATACTGAGCCTCTTTATTTACACTCATAAAATACACATAATATTTAGTGTATTCAGTTATAATACTGAGCCTCTTTATTTACACTCATAAAATACACATAATATTTAGTGTATTCAGTTATAATACTGAGCCTCTTTATTTACACTCATAAAATACACATAATATTTAGTGTATTCAGTTATATCTGAGCCTCTTTTTACACTCATAAAATACACATAATATTTAGTGTATTCAGTTATATTACTGAGCCTCTTTATTTACACTCATAAAATACACATAATATTTAGTGTATTCAGTTATAATACTGAGCCTCTTTATTTACACTCATAAAATACACATAATATTTAGTGTATTCGGTTTTAATACTGAGCCTCTACTGAAGTTGCCACGTGAAAACTAATCCACGTAAGTTTGTTTGCATCACAGAAAAAAAGTATTAACCACCCAGCTGTGCGTTAATGGTTAAAATTAGGTTCTGTCATTTTGAACAGATGAGAAAATTAACATTATTTTCTGCTATAATATTGAGCCACTAACCTTCTAATTATCAGAGGAAGGTGATCTTCACCTGAGAAATTATTTTCAGCATTCAATACAGTATAATTCTCTGTTAAACATTTTTTTAATCAGATGTTTTCTAACATACATGAAAGTTTTTGACATTTGGAGTATTTGTTTACAGCAGTCTTCTGTTTCAGATTGTGTTATAAGCTCGGTAGAGATTTCACTTTTTAAACTACTAAAGTAAAATGTTTCTATCAGGGGTCTTATTAAAAGATTAAGGGGTTATCAAGAGAAAGAATTAATGCTTTTATTTTTGTCAGAGACAGACAGTACACACCTGAGGAGCTCCTTGGGATGGTGCTGAATTATTCACGTGGACTGGCTCAGGACTTTGCAGGTCAGTTTGCTGGAGGATGTGTTAATTAGTAATTAGTAATTAGGTGCTGTGTGGATCTGCGGTTGTAACTCTCCTCTGATATCCACAGAGCAGCCAGTCAAAGATGTAGTGATCACCGTTCCAGCCTTTTTCAACCAGGCAGAGCGCAGGGCAGTCCTGCACGCTGCACAGATGGCAGGTCTGAAGGTCCTCCAGCTCATCAACGACAACACAGCGGTGGCCTTAAACTACGGCGTTTTCAGGAGGAAAGATATTAACAGCACAGCGAAGGTGACTTTACTCCCAAATGCATGGTTCTAGTCTCATATATTGATCTCTTGTAAACAAATGATGCTAAATGATCTGGCTGTTACACTGAGATACTGAGCCTTTTTTATAGGCCCTTTATTTTGAATTAGGTTTAATATGAAAATACTGTCAGAAAAGTAAACTGACTGAACGCTGACAACCTGAATCTGTTGTTTCAGAATGTAATGTTTTATGATATGGGCGCAGGCAGCACTACTGCCACCATCGTCACCTATCAGACCGTCAAAACCAAAGACTTTGGGACTCAGCCACAGCTGCAGATCCGAGGTGTTGGGTGAGTCGTTTTTGAATTTTGAATTTTTGAATTTTGTCTTTAAAACTACTTATTGGCCTGTAATTTAAAAAAAAAAAGTGCTTATTAGTTGTATATCTGTTTGAATTAAATAATGGACTTAAAATTAAAACTTTTTAAAGGTAAAGGATAGGGATGCGCATGATTAGTTGTCTAAACCAGGGATTCCCAAAGTGGGGTGCGCAAGCTGCCTCTAGGGGGTGCGCGAGATGAAAAATGTAATGGCGTCTGATAATTTTTTTTTTTTTTTCACACAATAAAGATGTGTAAATAAACATTTCCTTTGTAAAATTTTAAATCAAAAACTGTAATTTTAATGAAAAAATAAATGCAGGCTATTCAAAATGCACGTCATCTTAAAGTGAAGCGTAGAAGAAGAAGTTATGTTCTTCTACCAATGCATTTGCACCTAGCTTGTGGCCTCTACTTTATTCATTCTCGCAAATATGCTAAATGCTGCGTTATGATGACGGGTTGTGTTAGTTCCACGGTCATTTAAACTTGCTGCAATTTTTGTTCAATGTTCAAAGTATTCTAACATTTTCCTCAACTTATCTGCTTTCTGCCACTGAGTCTGAGCATGTCATCCATCCTCTTTGCTCTTAAAAGTGGAAGCCAGCGCATAACTTTGGTTCATTATATTGGAACTGTGTTACAGTGTTTCAGTTTAATTTAAATGCGAGAGCACATTGTTGTGATTGTGATTATTATGTTATATGTGTGTTCTGGTCATTTTAGCATGAATAAACATGGCGACTTTAATATGGCTATAATAAAGCTTGTTGCGTTTTTTTTTAAGGGGTGGGGGATTGGGGGTGCGTCAACCCGGTTGAGACATAGAAGGGGGTGTGCGGCTAAAAAAGTTTGGGAACCGCTGGTCTAACCGATTAAACGTCCGCTCACTTACTAGACGGCACCAGAAATATTAGTCGTTTAAACCAATTTGTGTTTTATTCATGTACAAGGCCGCTTAACTGTCATACAGCCGCCCGCCACTAGTCGGAGCTACAGAGCCGTCAGACAGCAGTCCTCCTCCCCGCGGAAATGCTCGAGTAGACTGGAGTTTTAAAACGGCACGGTGGGAAGATGGTCTCTTGCTAAACCAGCGCGGTTTGGCGGTACTTTAATCTAGAAAATGAAAACAAGGTAGTATGTAGACTGTGTCAGAAACAACTGACATACAATCACTCAACTGGAGTAATGCGCAACCACATTTGCTCAAGCATTTGGATGTTAATCTGCACGAGACGACGACTGCTGATGCTAGCGGTGCTGATGCTAGCGGTGCTGATGCTAGCGGTGCTAGCCACACTCAGGCCGATTTGACATTGTTTACCTGGAGACGTGTTCTCCCGTCCGGTCTGAGAGGATAACGCAGCTCATCACGATAATGACTTCGCAAGATATGCTTCCACTCATGGGTGAGGCTAGCCCTGTTTTAGGGGTGTTTCAGCACCCCTAAATTAAAATTCAGCACCCCAAAAACCTGGATTAAAGAATGTTGTTATTCTAAAATTTTAGTTCGCATTTGACAGGCTTAGATAATGTCCAAAACTTAATCCATAGTTTGTGGTTTAAGTTTATATTTTAAGAATGAAAATGAAAACGACCCGCCTAATGGTATCGTCCTCTTCTCACTAACGTTACTTCTCTTCGTTGACCGTTTACCAGTTAGTGCATTAGCTCAGTTAGCATTTCAAATTTCATTGAAATTTTCAAAGATTTGCATGTTTTCCAATCAGTTTTTTTCCCAAAAGATTATGCTCTTCTCTCATAAATGTCATAATGATTATCCAAAATTATTTTCCAATAAATGTTTTTTGGTTTTGTGTGAAAAAAGTTGGGGTTGTGGGTTGTGGCTCAGCACCCCTAAAGCTCTGACCCCAGAATCGTCCCTGCTTCCACTTAACTTTGTGGAAGGTAAAGGCTTCAGGAAGCTAACGGAATATGTTGAGCCCGAATTCACCGTACCGGTATGCAAACTGGTAACTTCCAGGCTGGAGCGCATCTTTTTTTTAGACTAGTCGACTAGTCTTAATTAAAATTTTCGTTTAGTCGACAGGGAAATTAGTCGCCAGGAACATCCCTAGTAAAGGAATTAAATATTCAATGGCCAAGTCAGTTGTCTGATCTCAACTCACAGCATGTTTTTCAGTTAGTGATGACAAAACTAAGGAGAGAAAGTTCCAGAAACAAGCTGAAATTGAAGGTAGTTCCAGAAAGGAAACTGAGAATTTGCTTATATCCATGGGTTTCAGTGCTTCGGAAGTCATTGACTACAAAGAACTTCTCACCTAGCTTTTTAAAATTATGGCGATATTTACAATTTAGTTTTGTCCAAATAAGCTGTCTTTGCTGTTACAGTTACAGTAATCCGTATCAGGCAGTTTATGAAGCTCAAACTGTATATGGACAAGCTTTGATGTTGTCACAGCATGTCTTCTAGTGTCTCTTGAACACTTACTCAGATCCATAGAAGTACTTAAGACATTTTTTTTAAGTTAATTTTAGGGATGCACATGGTTAACCGTAACCGTTAACCCAGTCACTCCCAAACTTCAGAATACCAAGGCTCAATTTGAAATGCGAAAAATCTGCGAGGCCCACCCAAACCTTTAATCACAACTGTGATCAACATACAGGACTAGAAGCTATGTTCTGATGTTAATGCAACAAATATAGGTAAAACATGTCATATTAAGTTAAGATGACAGTAGAATTACACTTCACTGGTTTGTTTTATTACTTCTAAATGTTTTTTTTAATTGTGTCATGAAGATTTTATAGTAATTAAAAAATATTTTTTAAAAATCAAGGATTTAAAACATGTTTGTTTCACTTTAATGAGCTCTCAGGGCCCACCTGCAGTACCACGATGGCCCACCAGGGGGCCGTTAACCGATAACAGTAACTCTAACCGATTAATACTAAAGGTCAATATTGTTTTAAAGCTACGTAATTCAATCAACTCATGGGGGTGTGTCGACAGGTGCAACAGGCCTCTGATTGGTCAATTCTACATCTGCGTAGAAAAGAGCGAGTCATCGAAAAAATGAAGAAGTACCCACATCTGTACGATTCTGGTTCTCCACACTACAAAGACAGCACATATTCTAGTAATTCATGGAGGGAGATAGCGATGAATGTGGGTCTGGATACGGTCGAGACGGTGAGGAAGTGGAAAAACGCAAGAGATAAGTTTAGTAAGTTTAGCTAGTTCGTGATTGTCGCTCTTGCGTTGTGGCGTGGAATAACATAGCAGAGACCGCCCTAGTATAAATCAAAAGTGACGGCGGCATCTCTGCGACAAGCTGACGGCGACACATTGCCGTGAGAGTATACACAGGGAAGTGTCCGCATGCGTCCACGACAACGCGCGCAACGTCGCGGCAGCCAACCCTCCCGGACTTATCGGTTAACGGTTATTAATTGTTAAAGGGCGTGGGTTAACGGTCATAAAAAAAATCCAAAATGTGCATCCCTAGTTAATTTGTTTAATCGTAATGGAGGGCCATATACTGAGAGCCAGGATTTTATTTTTATTAGATAAAGGCTAAATTAGCCATCATTGGAGTGAGTAAATTATCAACTGCAAACAATCACATATCACCAGAACTTGCTATGTTTATGTAGGTACATTAGCACAACTGACACTTGCTGATTCCGAGGTTTCCATTCAAACTAAAATATGCTTCTTGTGTTCTGGCTCTAGGTTTGATCGTGGGCTAGGGGGCTTTGAGATGGACCTGCGACTCCGAGACCACCTCGCCAAGCTTTTCAACAAGCAGAACAAGAGCAAGAACGATGTGACCCAAAACCACCGAGCCATGGCCAAGCTCCTCAAAGAAGCTCAGAGACTGAAAACTGTGCTGAGCGCAAACGTGGACTTCATGGCTCAGGTGAGGCCAGAAACGTGACCCTCAACTTTAGCTTTATCAAAACAACCTCACATGAAACCAAACAGTCTGAAGCTGTGGAGCCTTATGGTAACAATTTCTCAATAAACCAGTTATTCATATAAAATTCTGCGCTAAATGATGCAACCCTCAGCCTATGACACTGGTGGCTTTAACAGAATGCAAAGGGTTTTTAGAGATTAAAATAATCTCGTTGGCCCGTGATGATGACAGCTGTCAGCTGTTTCAGATCTCCAGTAGATGTCCTCTTGGAACTGAGTTGTGTCCGACTTTGGGAAGTCTGGGTTGAGGAGGAGCAGAACATTACTGGTTCCTTTACAAGTGCTGACAACAGCCAGTTATTCTGAGCGACTGCACACACATTGATATAAAGTTACCAGCTGAATATGAATTTGTTTATGTTAAGAGGAAGGATTTCCAGTCCGTCAACATGCAAATAATGTGATGCACCAACGCCAACACAATGTGGTACAAGTGGTGTCAAACCCCAGACCAACCACCGGTCCTGGTCTGATTTTGCCCACCACACGCTCCCACTCCAGTTTTTTCTATTTATGCCAGAAGACCAAATGCCAAATTAAATATTTTTCCAGACCTCAACTTCAGAAAGGACGGTCTTGGGTTCGCACACTGTTATATTTCTCTGTTTCACCTTGCTGTTGTCTTTGTTTTAGATGAGCGGTCTCCCAAGCCTGTTTAAACTCATTATCATATTCAGATTGGTCTGTTTGAGGGGGAGGGAGGGCGGAGATGCTCCAGCAGGTGTGCTCAGTTTCAACTTGATTACAACGTACAAAGAAAATGTGTGTGAATTTGCCTGTGTGCGAGGTTTTGTACATCTGAATCTTTTTGTGCAGTACAGAAATTTCCACACGATGATTTAGAATAAAAACCACGCCGGTCTTTGTACATGAGGCAAGTTTCTGTAAATCTGCTCTGGACATCGGATCTCTGACTCTTTATATTTATTTGAGATAATGAAAGCTATTTTAGTCACAGCCATGATGTGGCAGCTCTGAGCTGATTCCTAACCAGTTTTTTGTTTTCATACCTCTGGATTCGAGCTAAATGGCAACTTTTTTTTTTTAGCAACTAAATTGGTTTGTATTTATGGAAGTATTTCTGTGCCACCTGAGTTTGAATACGAATTTTTAAGATTGAAATTTTTCAGCATCAAAATCAGACTTTGAATTTAAAAAAAACATCAGATTTCTAGCACTGAATTTTTTTTGCCTCTGAATTTTATTTTGTTAAAATAAATTCAGTGTTAAAAAAAAATTGTTGTCTTAAAATATTCAGTTTTTCAAAATTCAACATGTAAAGAAATTCAACACCCCAAAAAATTCAGTGTTAAAAAAAATTGTTGTCTTAAAATATTCAGTTTTTCAAAATTCAACATGTAAAGAAATTCAACACCCCAAAAAAATTCAGTGTAAAAAAAAAAAAAAATCAACATCTCAAAAAAATTCAGTGTAAATTCAGTTTTGTTTAAAATTCAAAGTCTGATTTTGACGCTGAAAAATTTCAATCTTAAAAATTCGTATTCAAACTCAGATGGCACAGAAATACTTCCATAGTATTTAACTGGACTTGTGCTGAACTTGTTTACTTTAACCAAATAGATGAACTGAATTTGATTTTGTTGAATAATGGTGTCTGATTGTCCTTCTTGTCCCTCAGGTGGAAAGTCTGATGGATGACATAGACTTCAAAGCGAAGGTGTCCAGGTCTGAATTTGAAGAGCTGTGTGCTGATCTCTTTGAAAGAGTTCCTCGCCCGGTGCACGACGCCCTTACAGTTGCAGAGATGACGCTGGTCAGTATTCCCACCTTTACACGTCTTGTGTAGCGCTTCTCACTCGGCAGGATGTTGTGGTGGTAATGTGATATGAGGAGATTTATCTGTGGACGCTAGATATAGAAAAATCAAGTAGAAAAGTTCTGACTGGATGAGAGTGTTGCTGGATTAACGGGTAAGTTTCAACATCTATGTAGATGTCAGGATGCTGATTTTTTTTTTTTTTTTTTTTTTTTTGTAACCCAGTGAACATGTTATTCAATAATCAGGCGTGGAATCAGCTGTTGCTGATTGGACTGTAGTGTGATGAGACAGGAAGCCAGCTTTTTTCAGTCCCGGTCTGCAGGGCCGCCCCCTCGCACAGTATGTTTTATATGCATTTATGTACGCACTACTCATGAAAAGTTAGGAATATTAGACTATCGGGTGAAATTTATGGAAAATGTAGAAAGTTCATACTACAGCATAGATAGCAGTTTAGTGAGGTCTTTCGTTCTTTAAAAAAATTGGTGTCAAACGAGTGGGTCTTATTTAAGGGTCAATGCAGAAAATGTTGTATGTTTGTACATGCATTAGGGATGCACATTTTGGATTTTTTTTTATGACCGTTAACCAACGCCCTTTAACGATTAATAACCGTTAACCGATAAGTCCGGGAGGGTTGGCTGTCGCGATGTTGCGCGCGTTGTCGCGGACGCATGCGGACACTTCCCCGTGTATACTCTCGCGGCAATGTGTCGCCGTCAGCTTGTCGCAGAGATGCCGCCGTCACTTTTTATTTATACTGGCGCGGTCTGCGCTATGTTATTCTACGCCACAATGCAAGAGCGACAATCACGAGCTAGCTAAACTTACTAAACGTATCTCTTGTGTTTTTCCACTTCCTCACCGTCTCGGCCGTATCCAGACCCACATTCGTCGCTATCTCCCTCCATGAATTACTAGAATATGTGCTGTCTTTGTAGTGTGGAGAACCAGAATCGTACAGATGTGGGTACTTCCTCATTTCTTCAATGACGCGCTCTTTTCTACGCGGATGTAGAATTGACCAATCAGAGGCCTGTTGCACCTGTCGACACGCCCCCATGAGTCGATTGAATTACGTAGCTTAAAAACAATATTGACCGTATTAATTGGTTAGAGTTACTGTTATCGGTTAACGGTTAAACGGTTAACAATGTGCATCCCTAACATGCAGACAGTCCAGGCGTTTGGAAAAACTGCGTACTTTGATTTCAAAAGTTGACTGGAGAGGGGAAAGCGAGCGCAGAAAATGAGCTTCTCGGCTAAAAACGATTTCTAATGCTTTAAAATGGTGACCAAAGCCAGAAAGACGTGGAAGGAAACAGAAAACTACCATTTCAATTGATTGAAAAATGGCCAAAACGGTAAAGACTCAGCCAATGATCAGCTCCAGGGTGATCAACAAAGGTCTAAAGTCTAAAGTAGGAGATGCCAAGAACACACTGACTGGCCGAAAGAGAGACATTTTTTTCTCTTTTGAAACATTGAAAGATTTTGTAGACTAATGAAAGCAAAATGAGTCTTTTTGGGTCAAGGGTCAGCAGACAGCAAACATTGCATTCAAGCCACAGTTCACTGTGACGACAATGAAGAATGGTAATGATATATTATGGTGTCAGATCTATTTATGGCATACCAGGGATCATGAATGGGTTTGAATACGTTAATATACTGAAAGAGGTCATGTTGTCTTATGTTGAAGAGTTAAAATGGCTGTTTCAACAAGACAACAACAACAAACACCAGTAAACGAGTAGCATCTTGGTTCCAGACCAACTAGATTAACGTCATGGAGTTTCCAGCCTAATCCCCGAACCTTTAATCCAATAGAAAACTAGTTGGGTGACATCGAAAATGTGGTTTCTGAGGCAAAACCAAGAAATGCAGAGGAACTGTGGGATGTACCTGTTCACAGGTGACAGAAGTTAGTTAACTCCATTCAACACTGATGAGAAGGAGTTCTTAGAAACACTGATTTAAATATGAATCAGATTAGCTGCAGGAAAGCTACATCTTCAAACATTTATCATTTTCTAGAGTAAATGTTTGAGTTTGGAAAGAGAAATTCAGAAACTGCGATTATTTCATTCTTCACTTTCTGTTAAAGTTAATGGAACAAATTTGATAATTCTTTCTTCATGTTTGGATTTGGAATAGAAAGTGCAATGGTCCCAATACATTTCCACACATGGAAATTTAAGACATTTAGGATTTTGATTTTTAACTCACTTTTTTTTTAACTACTATTTTTAAGCACATCTGTACAAGTGGCTTTTGATAACATCTGTTGATCATTGGCAGACATTTCGAAGCTTGCATTCACTGCTGGAAGAGTCATGCGCTGTATGTTATTGACATTGAACATAAATTGGTTTATCTTTGTTTTATTGCTTTTCTAACTCATAGTTTCTGCCAACAGGATGAAATTGAGCAGGTGATTTTAGTAGGCGGTTCCACCCGTGTACCCAGGGTTCAGGAAGTCCTGCTCAAAGCTGTGAGGAAGTAAGTATCAGCCAAAAAGATGTGTATGAATGTTTAAAATAAATGTACTATGGTGGTTCAAATAAAGTTGTAGAACAGTCTAGTGTTCTATAACTGACCACATTTGTCATTTGTTGTTGTGTTGCAGGGAGGAGCTGGGGAAGAACATCAATGCAGATGAAGCAGCAGCCATGGGTGCCGTGTACCAGGCTGCTGTTCTCAGCAAGGCTTTTAAAGTTAAACCTTTCCTGGTTCGAGATGCAGCTTTCTTCCCCATTCAGGTTTGTAGTTATTTAAGTAGTTATTTAAGTTATTCACTGTCACAGTGTGCTAGATATTAAAAGTTATTGTCGTTTTATCATAGCTTTGAGAGATTATTCTGGCCTGGACACCAAGGGTGCAAGGACCCTATTGCATTTTGAATGATTATTATTTTTATTATTAATTTAGAGTTTAAAAACTTAGAGCAATCATTTTGCAAAGAAATCAACATTTCATAAGTCGCTCAATTACTCGCCATTCCTGTTTTAAAAACCCAATTATAGCTACAACCTTGACAGCCTGGTGGGATTTTCACCAGATAGCGAATACCAGCATCTCACCAAGTAAATACACACCTATTTGAATAATCCGGATTTAAAAATAAACCGGAAACCCTTAAAATTCATGTCATGGATTAACAAGGGCATCACCCATCTCAATCATATCTATGAAAATAATTCTATGGTCACATTTGCTCATCTTGTCCAGAAATACAACATTGAACAAAAGCAATTCTTAGAATATCTTCAGGTTAAAACAACCGTACAGGCTAAAATGAATAAAACACCTAACCTCAGTCTCCCATCATTGATCCTAGAATTCACTAGAATCTCTCGTCACCAAAAAATCTTGACTAAAATTTATAAATTAATTTTAACTATTAACCCTACAATCTCAGTCCCTTCAATTAAATGGGAGCAGGACTTAGAACTCACCACCAATGAAGAATTCTGGCCCCAAATTTGTAAAAGTTTATTTTATTCAGCTGCTAGTGCAAATCTACAACTCATACAATATAAGATTATCCAAAGAGTGCACTTTACTGGGGAAAAAAGGTTTAAAATGGGCTTTAAAGACACAAAAATATGCTCACATTGTACACAGAAAGCAGTTGACTCCAAAGCCATTTCTGGGTCACGTAAACCAGACAATAAAATATTAAAAACAGATTCAGTCCCGTGGCCTGTTTGCTAAAATTGAAATATAAAAAAAACAGGCATTTTCTTTGTTTGTGTTAGATTAAAAAAACGGAAAAGCAAAGTCACTTTTTAATTTTTTAAATTTTTGATTAACAATTGAAAATGGAAAAAAACAAATGATACACACACACATATGTGTATATATATATATATATATATGTATATATATATATAATGTATGTACATACATACATACATATTATAATATTATATTATATTATATTAACACTGATGATACACATCGGAAAAATAGCGAATTAACACAGTCCTTAACGCAGGAGCAGCAAGTTTGTCCGACCTAGCAACAGTAACTAGGAAAGGGGCGGTGCTTACCGAAAGGTCAACTCTGTCATCTGCTCTGGTTGTCAGATCTCTGACTCTTTATATTTGTCTGAGGTGATAAAAAGCTCTTTTAGTTAGCTAGGTTTTTTTTTTGTGTGTGTGTTTTTTTTAAGATTTTGTGATTCTAGTGGCCTTTATTTATTTACACTGAGTGACAGGAAACTGGGGCAGAGAGGGAATGGAGAAAACATGGGGTCGAACCTCTGACCGCTGCAGGACTGTAGCCTCTACATGGGCTTAAACCACTGAGCTAACTGTAGTTACAGTCTTGAAGTGGCAACTTAAAGCAGCTCTGAGTAGACTCCTAACCAGTTTTTTGTTTTCATACCTCTGGATTCAAGCTGGGCAGAACCTTTTTTTCCTCTGTTTCCGATATGGTTCCTCCAGTTAATCCAGTAGAAGTGGACAGAATCACATGTCGCAGTCGGTGCTAACTTTTTTCTCGCTGAATTAAATGGGAGCACAGCTTGGATTTCATTTGAGATTCATCAGGTCAATATTCTTCTCTGTTTTGTCCTTAACATTATGCTAAATTGGCGCCTTCCAAGTCAGTGGGAGTTAACCTGACACACAAAGGCCTAAATGCAGGTGGTGGATATATTCCTGTGGTACTTAGGTTTCCCCTTTGGTCTGCTGCTGTGAATGCTATATGCTATTTTTTGTCATTTGAACACAAACTCTCAACATGACATGATTTTCTTTCTTTTAGGTGGAGTTCACCCGGGAAATGGAGGAACTAGGTGTTAAATCAGTGAAATACAACAAACGTATCCTGTTCCAGAGGATGGCGCCCTACCCCCAGCGAAAAGTCATTACATTCAACCGCTATAACGATGACTTTGCTTTCAACATTAACTACGGCAACCTCAGCTTCCTCAGTCAGGAGGAACTCAGGTTGGTTTGAGCACTTTCTTCTTCTAGAACATCAAAAACATCACAAATTGGTTATTTTTGAGTCTTTGATGTAAACCCAAACCCTAAGAGGAACCTCTCAAAAACGAAAATCTTTACCCTGTGAATATTAGATTTAATGTGACTTTAATTTGATAATTGTTTTCTAAATGTGCCTTAAAGTCTTCACTTTGTATTTAACTGTTTATTAATTGGATGCAGCGTCTTCGGTTCACCCAACCTGACCACGGTTAAGCTGTCTGGAGTGGGCAGCAGCTTCCAGAAACATGGAGACGCTGACTCTAAAGGAATCAAAGCCCATTTCAACATGGATGAAAGTGGGATGCTTTTACTGGATCGGGTGAGACGAACCTTCAGTTCACCTTCCGTGATGAAAATGTACATAATCACACTATTCAAAAATAAAATCTGGAGCTCATGTTTGTATGTTTTGTTTTTTGTTGTTTGTTTAAAAAAATCATTTACCACAGCTTGCAAAGCAATCAAAATTGTGAAGTATTCCCTTTCTTGTCAGTTCTGTTGGGTGATACTGATCAATATCACTTGATTACAAGATAATTTGTCTAAATGGAAGAATATATGCATTTTTAACTGTAAAATAAGCAGTACACATTTCCATTGAAATATATTTTGTCTTTTTGATTTGATTGAATAATTACAAACATTACATTATACCAATAAAAATTCAAATGTTTTTTTTTTTTTCACCTAAAGGTAGAGTCTGTATTTGAAACAGTTGTTGAGGAGAAAGAAGAAGAATCTACTTTAACTAGTAAGTTTTTCCGTCACAGCTTTAAACAAGTAGTGTGTGCTATTATTTTGGAAGTATAACAACATTTGAAGTCCAAAGTCACCGGGAGGATGAACGCACACCGGTTAATGATGGGTTTAAATCAGAAAATGTGTTGATGAAGAAAAGTTGGTTTTCAGAGTCGAGAACATAAAAGTAATATACAGTAAGAATCATGCAAATGTGTGCCTGTTCTGCCACAAAACGTTTTATGTATATACATACTGTTTGACATGTTTGACATATGCAGTACGTCAAACATGAATTTAATCTGCAACTTATATATGTAAATCATCGTTGTTAAACTGATTAAACAATTTAATGCCATTCAGGACTGGGTAACACGATTTCCACCTTGTTTGGGGGAGGGGCTTCTGAACCGGTGCCAAACGTAACTGAACCTGTCCGGGTAAGTACACTGCAGAGACACATCGTCTCTGGCTGCATGATGCACGAATTGATTTTGTAAATTGGAAATTAATATATTTGCATTGCTTCTGTCCCATATGATGATCTTGATTTTACAGTTGATTGTTAAGGAACTAACCTAATTTTTGGTTCACTTCCTGGAGGGGATCCATGAACGGGGGATCAAAAATCACTACTTCTTACCAACTCAGAACATGTATTGTATGTCTATTTTTAGGGCCAGAGGACCCTACTGTATTTCAAATTATTATTATTATTATCCGGAATGAATCGCCTTTCTCAAGATACTCAAAAACTCACGACATTTTGCACACACATTAGCCGTGGTGGTGGCTCGGGAAGGTGGCGGACACCTTTAAATTTATAATTACTTTTAATATTATTATTCTCCATGTTTAGGATGAGGAAGAAGTGCCTCCAGAATCTGGAAAGGACAACGAGGTTGATGGCCAGAAGGACCAGGCTGCCGAGGAGACAAAACAGGATGATTCAGAGAAAAGTGCAGATAAAGAGCAAAGCCAGGAGAAGACGGAGCAGCCAGACAGCAAACCTGAGGCCACGGTACGACCTGAAACATCTCACATCGCTTCAGTATGAGTTTGAGCTTCTACTTCAAGGCTTTAAAATGTTGTATCACAACTGGTTAAGGAAGAAAAGGATGGAGATAAATCTGTAAACGCAGAAGCAGAGAAGAAGGAGAAACCTCAGAAAAAGAGCAAGATCTCTGAAGATATCGACGTGCAACTCATCATCAATGACATTATTGATCCCACCACCGATGACCTTACTTCATCTAAAAAGAAGTAATCCAATGATTTCCTTTGATTTTCAACTGATTTTGTTAGGTTTTCAGTTTTATCTGTTAATGCAGAGTTTTTTATATGTTTTCAGGCTGCAAGATTTGACAGACAGAGATCTAGCCAAACAGGAAAGAGAAAAGACGCTCAACAGTTTGGAGGCATTTATTTTTGAGACGCAGGTAAGCCACCAAGCTCAATGTGGAGAGAGAAGAAAAAAAACTTTTGCAACTACATGTAGTAATTTACGCTGGGCGATATGGAAAAAATCATATATCATGATATAGACTATTTTATATCACGTTAACGATATATATCACGATATACCATAATAAAGTATGTTTTCAGTTATTCTCTGAAAAGTTTGACAAAAATTTAATTGCTTACTTTTCAACTTTATTTTGAAAGGACATTTAGCTGAACTGTCACAAACATACATTTTAGTGCAGCAAAAACAGGTAGGTACAGAGGTACAGTAGCTTTCACATTTTTTTTTTAAAGTGCACAACAGTTTCTGAGAGGAAAAAACACATTTTTGCACTGAAGTTCAGCTATAAAAAATAAACACAAATTATTTTTCAACTTTCTGAATTCTGTAACCTTGTAGTGCAAAGTTTGCAAACCAATATAAAGTGTCTAAAGTAAACATCAGGGTTGAAGAGAACTCTGTTTAAGGCATTAACCATGAATAAAAGTGCAAACATAAAAGGCTACTTTGTAGAAGTAGATATGTTTCTATCAAATTTATCATTGCAGGTTATTTAATTACATATTTGCTGTAATAATTGATAAAATTAGGTTAGAAACGATAGAAACGATAGAAGAGAAATGGCATGATACACACTTTTATATCGTCCCCACGATATGTATCGTCATATTGCCCAGCACTAGTAGTAGTTACATTTTTGTCCGTGCACCGATTCTTTCACTGCTGTCACAAAGCCAAGGATGAAGAGGGGTTTAAGGCATCCCTCCTCAAAAGGGTTCTCCCAGGAACCCACCAGGAACTCTCTGGTTCTCCTTTTGAGCTCTTTAGATCTGGAAACAGAAAAAAGGAAGGGAGGGAAAAGTAAAGAAACACTCCTGCTACCCAACAAAGAATTTGTAAACAAAATTATTCTAACACAAAAATCGGCGCTAGCAACCAAATGACTGCAAGAATGTTTAACCCGTCTCTGTGAGGCGCACCAGGAAAACTTTATTGACACCTTCATAGTTGCAGCCAGTAAAGCAGAAGGAGCTACCGAACTACTGTGGAATATCACCTGTTCAGGAGCAGAACTCACGCTCATCCCGGGTTTTTTATTTATTTTATTTTTTATTTTTTTTAATCAAGGTGTTTTTGATAAACAATTGTCACATTTAACACCAATATTAAACTTTTGTGGGTTTTTTTCCCCTCACCAGACCATACCCTTCCAGCACAATACAACCATAACCCAGCCAGATAAAAAAAATTAGGGCTCGGCAAGTTAACGCGATAATAACACGTTAACGCATTAATTTATTAACGCCGACATTTATTTTATCGCGCGTTAACGCATGTTGCTCACGTGCTTTTGTTTTGAAAAGTCTGTTACTGGGTGCTGCGGAACCAGAAAATAATTGGCAGGTAAACTTGCGAAAAAGTTTAAACAGACATGGAGAGCGGTAAAAATCAGTGAACTTTCCAGTTCAGGTAGCAACTCAGGTAGCAATATTAACAATTCTGTCTGAAAAAAAAACTTATAATAAAAATAAAAAAATCCCTGTGTTCAAGACGATGGCGTCAGATTCCCTGTTCACTGTCCTGCTGTTCTCTAGCTGGTTACTACAGTGCAGCTCCATCTAGTGGCACAGATGTGTAATGACAACAGGAAGTCTGTTCCTTGATTATAAAACAAAGCCATTTCTGGGTCACGTAAACCAGACAATAAAATATTAAATACAAATTCAGTCCCGTGGCCTGTTTGCTAAAATTGAAATATTAAAAAACAGGCTTTTTTTTTTTCTGTTAGATTAAAAAACGGGAAAAAAAGTCACTTTTTAATTTTTAAAAATTTTGATTGACAATTGAAAATGGAAAAAAAACAAATGATACACAGATAATTACGAATTGATAAAGTTACAAAACTTTTACATGGACATTTTCATTTTAAAGTTCTCCCAGGGAACGATTCAACAGAAACAAGGTTATTTGTAACAACTGCCAAGTTGAACTCCCCGTTAAAAGTTTCTGCTGTTACCTCAGAAATTAACTGTTTTAATGTTCTGATTGTGGCCTCTAGATTGTTAGGATTTTGTTGGTAGACTTTTGTTTATTATTCATAAAAAAACAGGATGACATAAATGCCCTGGCAGTGGCAATAAGCTTTATTTTAAATTTTTTAAGATGAGATTTACACTAAATATGTGTTACTGACAAGGGCTGATGTTAAAAGTGTTTGAACAACAAATGTTATGACACTTTAGTTCACATGGCAGCAGAACATTTATATAAAAGTGACCTTTACACTACTTTTGAATTCATTATTTGATTTTTCGTGTACAATGCGATTAATCAGGGAAATCATGCGATTAATCGCGATTAAAAATTTTAATCTTTGCCCAGCCCTAAAAAAAATAAATAAGGAAATAAAACAAATAATAACAATAATGGGAAGGGGGAAAAGGGAAAGAACTAAGCAATAGCATCTGTATTTATGCTTTCTAAGAGGTTAGAAATGGTTGCTATATATCGAGCCTTTGAGGTTGTAACGGATCTTTTCCATCTAAACATAGTCCATGACATCCTCAACCCAGTGCCCATAAATGGGTGGAAATGACTCTCTCCATCAAGAAAAATAATTTTCTAGGCCAAAAGAGTGCAAAAAGCAAGTAAGTTTGAATGTGATTTTGAGAGACTTAATATTACGAAGCATCGCCCCGAAAATAGCCATAAATGAACAGGACAAAGTTTCAAATACTTACAAAAAGCCAGCCAGTTTTGGACAAGCCCAAAACGGGGGTATCATTGGGGGTTTTGGAGGTGTGCGTCTTTTTTTCGTACGGCTTCATCCAGTTATTCCAGTAGAAGCAGACTGGTATTTTTTGTTTTCTATGTGAATTTTGTAAGAGGTTTTGAAGTGTCCCATGCAACTGAAGTTTATTCCTGCCATCGTTTGAAAGAAAGTGATAAAGCATAGGTGTACCCGTCGCCGCCTCCTTAAAAATGCAACACCGTCAATGTGTCTCCAGGACAAGTTGTACCAGGACGATTACCAGCAGGTCGTAACTGAGGAGGAAAAGGAGCAGATATCAGCCAAACTGAGCGACGCGTCCGAGTGGATGGATGAGGAAGGCTATTCAGCAACGACCAAGCAGCTGAGAGAAAAGCTGTCTCAGCTTAAGAACCTGTGCAAGAACATGTTTTTCAGAGTAGAGGAGCGACGCAAGTGGCCCGACCGGCTGGCGGCGCTGGACAGTCTGCTCAACAGCTCCGCCTTCTTTTTAAAGTGAGTGGACAAAACTAGTTGAATCAAACTGGAGATGTGAGCATTTTGTTTTTCTCTAATTCCTTTTCTGTGTTAAAAGGAACATCAAGATGATTCCAGAGGATGACCAAATATTTACTGAAGTTGAGTTAAATACGTTGGAAAAAGTCATCAATGAGACGATGGTAGGTGATGAATTTTTTTCATCAATTTTTTTTATTTTGTCTTGAAACCCTCAAACTGCTTCAATACCACTGAGTACTGAATAACTTTAATTTGACTCCTAATTTTGATATCTTGTGGCGACATCCTTGCGCTACTGTTTAACAGTCAAACACCACTGTCACACTGCTCCAGTTGTCCAATCCTGACAAAAAAAAAAAAACAAATCAGTGCAAGTTTCATCCAGGCTTTGGGAAATACTGTTGAACTTGTTTACTTAGTACAGTCCTTCTCAAATAGTAGGGCGCGACCCTTTGGGGGGGGGCGCGGTGCGATGCCAAGGGGGGAGCGTGTGTGACCCCGGGGAACAAGCTGTTTTTTTTTTTTTTGTTTTGTTTTTGTACTGGAATAAAGTGTAATTGCACATATACTCCAGTAGGGGGCAGTGGCGCTCTCATTATCACAGTGTGCAGGGAGTATTAGCTATATTGTGTAGGGTCTTTTTTTGCACGGACATGGGGGGAGGGGGGCACGAAATACTTTCTTCCTCCTGGGGGGGGCGCAGCAGAAAATAATTGAGAAGCGCTGACTTAGTAGCACAAGTGCTGCCAATTTCAAAAAATTCGGAGCACTAGCAAAGATTTAGGAGCACCCAACAAAATTTAAAGAGCACCACCTCTTACACAAATCTAATGATGCAATTATAAATTCTGTCAACACAACATTATCTTACCTCTGAGAATTATTTTAGGAATATACGCGGGCATAAAATCACAGTTTTCCAATTAATAAAGTCTATTACGCACAGTTAAACCAGAGGTTAACATACGCTGCATAAAAAGACATAACCGTTTTCTTTCCTCACTGACGGACATGAAATCAGACTAAACTTTTCCTTTTTTAGATCAGTTAAGATTACCAAAATTATTTGTATTTGCAAAATACCATGAAAATGAGAATTTTTTGGCCTTCTTCGAAGTCAGAAGTTTGCATACATTTCCTTAATATTTCCTTAATATTCGGTAGCGACTGTATGACTCAGGTCAAACGTTTTGCATTGCCTTGGGAGGAGTTTTAGGTCATTCCTCCTGACGGGACTGGTGTCATGGAGTCGGGTCCTTAGACTACTTTGCTTGTGCGCACGCCTTTTCAGCTCTGCCCACAAACCCTCTATAGGATTGTGATCAGAGCTTTGACATGGCCACTCCAAAACACCGATTTTATTGTCCTTAAGCCACTTTGTAATTAATTTGGCAGTATGCTTGGGGTCATTGTCCATTCTGAAGACCCATTTTGGCCAAGCTTTAACTTCCTGTGATGTCTTAGATGTTGCTTCAATATTTACCTCTGCCAAGGGGGTAATATTTTTGCCGACTTTAATCTGTCTGTCTGTCTGTCTGTGTACAAGATAACTCAAAAAGTTCTGGATGGATTTTGATGAAATTTTCAGGAGTTGTCAGAAATGTGAAAAGGAAGAACTGATTTCATTTTGGGTGTGATCCAGAAGAAATCTTCGAGAGCCAAAAAATGCAACCCTCCTTTCCTACATCCTGGAAACGTTGTCCTTGTTTGCACAGAATTGAGTTGATGTGCGTTGTCTCTGTCTTCTGCAGTCGTGGAAGAACGACACGTTAGCAGAGCAGGAGAAACGTTCTCCGAAGGAGAAGCCGATCCTGCTGTCCAAAGACATCGAGTCCAAGCTGGCTCTGCTGGATCGAGAGGTCAACTATCTGCTCAACAAAGCCAAATTCACCAAGCCCAAGGCTAAAGCCAAAAACAGCACAAGCAGTGATAAAAGCAGTACATCCAATAACCAAACAGAGGAAAAAGACGCCCCCCAGCCACAGGAGAGCAAAGACTTGAACGACGGTAGGTCAACTCTGGTGGTGGTGGGGGATGGTGGGTTGGGGCGGGGGCATTTACACTTTGTATGTGTGTCCCTAAAAGCAGAAAACCCAGAACAGGTGCCCCCAGGGGACATCCCACCCACTGAGGACAGCACTCTACATGTGGACTCGGATAGCCAATCACAGCCCACAGAAGCAACAGTAACCACAGGTCAGTCTTAATAATGTCATGTCATTCAAAATAACTGCATGTAACGAGTTTAAATGCCATGGGAATGTCCAGCAACCATACCTGATCATACCTCATCTCAGCCCTGTGGAAAGTTTGTTAGCAAAGCTGAAAAGGCATGTGTTAGCAAGATAGCCAAAGTACCAGGTTGTCTCGCTTCGGGGAACGCCTCCTGTATAACCTCATCAGAAGCTCAGCCATGAACGTCTGGCACCAGTGATACCCAGGTCAGGAAGGCCCAGTTCCTCCCCCTGTACATCGGGTCAACGTGGCATCAACTGTCATTCAAAAACCTCTTCTCACCCCGCCGACAACTGTAATTTTCAGGTGCTAAGTGAGGTTGTCCACCAACTGGGTGAACAACATTCACCAGATGCTTGTTCCTAGGGATACAGTTGTTGGCTAGTAGAAAGTAGCAATGCTTCTCTGCAGCTTAGTACTGGTGCCAAGTGGTGATACTTTCACGAAATGGAAATGGCCATATTTCCCTGGCAAAAGAGCAACAATATTACCAAATGGGTAGTTTATATCTCTTGAAAAGCAGCACTACTTTTCAACCAACACCAGCTGGAAATTTCCTGCTGGATAGCTGCAGAAGCATATTGGGGCATCCTGCTAGCCAAGACAACCTACTAGCTAACCCTCCCTACTGCTGTAAATCCCAGTTCGAATCAGGCCCGAAGGTTAACCCCCTGCGGCAAAAAAAAAAATCTGGGATACACCCCCCCAGGCTGTGCTAACCTCCATGAATGACCGTATCCACTGCACCACCTTCCCATGTGAGTTACTCCACTATCTCCACCAGACCTAGACATCCAAGATGAGTGTAAACGCACAGCTGCCAGGCAGTAACCTGCGTCCTACGGTCCAAACCAAGGTTGCAAAATCTGGCTTTGACAGTAAGAAGCTGCCAAGAGCAAAAAAGTTGGGGAAACACGCTCCACAAACATTTCATAGTTGGTATTCATACTTTTCTTAGTTTTTGTCTGTCGGCGGCAGTTGAAGGCGATGCAGTAAAGTTCCAAATATTAAGAATAATTTCCTAAATATTTGTATCCCACCAGGGTTTCCGTTGTCCAGTAATTGCCAGACTTTGTCCGGTAAAATATGCTGAAGTCTGGTATTTTATAATCTCTCCGGTCAAAATATCCGGTGAAAATTCTCCTCCCAAGCACAATTTCAGTTGTAATAAAATGGGTAATGGTTCAAAATGGCAGCATGGGCACATTATTAAAATGTTATTTGCCACTCCAGATGTGTTTTTTATTTGCTTGCAAATTGTTTTATCTTAGAGTATGTAGGCCTTCATCTTTTTATGTTCATTCATGTGTCAGAAGAGCGCAAGCTTCTGCAATATTTATTTATTTTTTGAAGTTATGCTCGTGAGTCAATTGACGGGACTTATTTTATTTGAAATAGCCTGTTTTTCAATAAAAATACTATTAAATAACTTGCATTGATATCGTACTACTGCATATGATTTATTTTTAACCTCAGTAAATTCATATAGCCTATGTGACCGGAATTTCAAACATTTGTCCGGTAAATTGAAAACCTGCCGGTCACATTGTCCGGTGCCAATTTTTTTCTAGCGGGAATACTGTATCCCGCCATAAGCAAAAGTACAGCCTTAATTCAGCACCATATATATATTGCGAATCAAAATCTAAAATCTGACAACTAAAGCCCTGAATCAGAGAGGGGAAACTCAGAATCTGTAACCAGGAAATCAAATTCTGTGCAATCATCACAGACACTCTTAAGAATTAAAAGTGAGAATAGAAAAAGCACAACTGAGGGACTGATGGAAAAAGGTAGTTTTAGAATTGATGGCAAGAAAAATGTAACTGAGAAATGATTCTCAGTTTTCCTTCTTTGATCCGGGGCCTTGGTTCTCAGATTTTGCATTGTGATTTGCAACATACATGGTGCTGAATTGACGCCATATAAAAATACATAGTTAATTTTTTAATAATGAATTTACTTAATGTAGACACGTGAGCCTCATGGTAAAAACTTCTCAATAAACCAATCATTCAAATTATATAAAAATCATGCGTAAAGATATGTAACCCAGAGCCTGTAGGGGTAGGCAGTCATGATCTACCCACAGCCAGGCCTCGAGCTCCACCGTGGGATCTTCCCGCTGTTCTAAATGTCCTCTGGTGTTAGCTTTTTAAACCTTTGGATCAGGTGGACTTTTTAAAGAAAGGAGAAAAAACAAAAAAAGAGAAAATTGAGAAAAAGCTTAAAACTCTCGCAGTAGCTTAAAGACAAATGCTCTGTCAACTGAACATTTTTGTTCCAAATCTAAACATGAAAAATTTATCAACTTGACTGAAAGTGAAGAAAAAAATCATATTCGGCTCTTCATAGGAAGGATGGTAAATATAGTTTTGAGAATGACACAAATACAGTAGTCCCTCACACTTCGTGGTCAGCAATCTCAGTACATCGCGGAGATTTCAAAAATATTAATCAAAAAAATATTCCAAATTTTTTTTTAAAAAACTCAAACGTAGCGCGCAAGACTGAAGTGAAATACATTACATCAAGAACGAGTCTCAGGATGCAACAAGAGCCGACACGTGATGCCTCATAAACGAAAATCAAGGCCTGTGATTGGCTGCTACGACGGGCGAAGTGTGAGGGATTACTGTATTACATTTTATATGTTTTTGTCAGGTGTTTCTATGTTATAATGAAATACAATTAGAAGCATTTCATCAGTTTCAAAAGCTTTTATTGACAATTACACATAATTCATGAAATAAGTCAGTATTTGCAGTGCTGGCCCTTCTTTTTCAAGACCTCTTTAATTCTCCCTGACATGATGTTAATCAACTTCTGGACCAAATCCTGACTGATTCCAGTCCATTCATAATCAATGCTTGGAGTTTGTCAGAATTTGTGGGTTTTTGTTTGTCCACCCACCTCTTGAGGATTGACCTCAAGTTAGTGGGGTCAGCGCTGGAAATATCCACTTATTGCATGAAAAACTGTTCAACAGAAAAAATCTTATGAAGTCAGCACGCAATTTCCCCACGAGTCGTGATGTCCAGGTCTCAAAAGTTTCCTTTCCTGCCCGTCTTTAGACAAACACTTATCAGCCCCCCGCCCCAATAAAACTGTCAAGGGTAACGTTAATGTGGAGGGGAAAAAGGGATCAAGTCCATCTTTGGTAATTTGAAGCAATATTTTAAAAAAAAAGTTAGTTTTTCAAAATTAAACAAAATTCCATGTTGTTAGCAATAAACAAAACCCTGGCTGGACTCCGGATCCCTCGTTGCCCCCTGATCTGCCTGTCAGGGTGTGATTGTGGAAATATTGCACTGGTTTATGTAGATTTTATATGAATATATGACTGTAGTAGTGCTGGGCAATATGACGATATATATCGTGGGGACAATATAAAAGTGTATATCGTGGCATTTCTCTTCTATCGTTTCTATCGTTTCTAACCTAATTTTATCAGTTATTACAGCAAATATGTAATTAAATAACCTGCAACGATAAATTTGATAGAATCATATCTACTTCTACAAAGTAGCCTTTTATGTTTGCACTTTTATTCATGGTTAATGCCTTAAACAGAGTTCTCTTCAACCCTGATGTTTACTTTAGACACTTTATATTGGTTTGCAAACTTTGCACTACAAGGTTACAGATTTCAGAAAGTTGAAAAATAATTTGTGTTCATTTTTTAGCTGAACTTCAGTGCAAAAATGTGTTTTTCCTCTCAGAAACTGTTGTGCACTTTAAAAAAATGTGAAAGCTACTGTACCTCTGTACCTACCTGTTTTTGCTGCACTAAAATGTATGTTTGTGACAGTTCAGCTAAATGTCCTTTCAAAATAAAGTTGAAAAGTAAGCAATGAAATTTTTGTCAAACTTTTCAGAGAATAACTGAAAACATACTTTATTATGGTATATCGTGATATATATCATTATCGTGATATAAAATAGTCCATATCGTGATATATGATTTTTTCCATATCTCCCAGCACTAGACTGTAGTACGAGTTTTTGTATTAGTGGAGAAATGTAGAGTCTGGGTTTGGCTGAAAAAATAAAATAAAATAAAATTTTTGTTTTTATTGCCTGTGTAGGAGGGAACATGCTTACTAAGTGTTTCATTTTTTTCTGTACTCAAGAACATTGTTAATTTTTTTTTCTTTTTGTTTCTCCACTATCTTTGTTTCCAGAGTCCGTGAAGAGGGCGCAATCTGAAAACCACATGGAGGATGAATTATAGCATTTAGGACTTGGGGGGAAAATAAGTCACTATTTATTTGCTGTAAAATGTTCAACTTCCTTCTCCTTCCTGTCTTTTTTTTTTTTTTTTTTTAATTTCTTTTCTTTTTTTTTTTTAAAACTGTATTGCCTCTGCTGAATTGAGAATACCGGTATGACCCTTTTGTCTAACCATATATATAATATCCATTTGTCCTTTGTTGATTTTGAAAACAATGGACCCAGCACAGAAACCATTTAAGGTTGTTTTTTCCCCCTAAACTCCATCTGTGCCAAGATAAAAGCAGTGTCAGGGAATAAAAAGCTTCCTCATGTCTCATATCTCATCCCTGCTGCTACATAAGAAGTTGTTAGTATGTCAGGATATGTGCTAATTCCTTTGTCAAACATTTTGTTTCCCCATTCTGGATTGTGCACAATATCCTGAAGGTATGGTTTTACTTCCGTCAACATTTTCGAGATGCACCTTTTTTTTTTTTTTTTTTTTTTCTTCAAATGGATCATTTCAAGGGGAAAGGCATTACTTTACAATAAAAAAACTGAAGGTTTAACCTCTTATGTTGTTTCATGTTTCGTGTTGTTTCTTGGGGAGCGCCTAAATACCTCGTCTCCAATCCCAGTTCACAAGCCAACTCTTAATCGACCTTTGCAGAAGAAACCAAAACCAAAAACTGACCAGAAGTTATCATCCACAAACAATTCTCACTGAACGGGTGAACCGCAACATCAAAACCATGATGGCCTCCTTCGTGGGCGAAGGCCACAATGAATGGGATAAACGGCTATCAGAATTCTGGTTTGCCATTAATTCAACCAGACATGGACGCCGGCCGAACTGGCTTTGGGACGGACTCTCAAAGGTTCCTGGAGAGACTTCTCTTCCAAAAACCAGTGGTGGATCCCCAACAGCCCCACTATTCAATGATGGAACGACAACACCAGTTAGCACCGGAGGTAAAGCAGAGAGTTGGAGTTACCAGATACAGACAAACCAGATATTACGATACTCGTCGTAGATCTGTACAGTTTAATGTAGGGGATCTGGTCTGGGTCAAGGCACACCCACAGTCTAAGGGTGAATTCCAATTCCTCCCTTAACCCTCAATCTCAACCCTCAATCTCAAAAATGCGCGCTCCCGCTAATGGGCGTAACCACGCATTCTTTGTGGGGGGGTCGTGTCCTCCCAATACTGGGAAAATACCAATCTGTCCCCCCCAATATTATGTGTAAATATGTTAAATATTTCCTCCTTTTATGAAACCTGGCTTAACAGTCCGCCTCTTGTTATTTCCGAATATTTACCGATCAATTTATTTCCGTTTATAAGGAACACTAAAGTGTGTGACCTCCCCTCCCAGCTGTACACTTGGTTGCGCCCATTTAACGGCTCTCGGTTTGAAGCGGCTCCGACAGACGAAACAATAGAGCATTAAATGTGAAAGAAAGGAGGGAGCAATGTCTTTACCCAAAAAGCAGAAAAAACAGGACATACGAAGTTTTTTCAGACAGTAAGCAACTAGATAGCTAAAGAGGAGTGATGTTGTCATACTGAGTGTGTTAATTTTTAAATTAATTTGAAATATTTAACTTGTTAAAAAGGGCTCAGTTTGTTAGTTGAGCTAGCTAGCTTGAAGTGAAGAGACTATCATATGATATGATGTGTCTTCCGTGTGTCGTGTGTATGTGTGTGTGTAACACTAGTAATACAAGCAAAATATTCAACGTATCAAATTAAAAAGATCCTCAGGGTCAGTTATTGTTCTTCTGGTACAATAATAATATCTGGTCATAATGCAGGCAGCACAGAGAGACAGGGAGAGGGATGCTGTAAGGACAGGCCAGACAGGGACAGTCTCTGAAGACATGGATGATCAGGTGAGACACTGGAATACAAGACTCAACAGCTTGATGACATTTGTTTTAACCTAAGCCTACGTGTCAGCAGTAAATAAAACTAGTAAGAAAAGCAGAATATTCTAAATAAAATTTTCCTCAGGGTCAGTTATTCTTCTGGTACAATAATAATATCTGGTCATAATGCAGGCAGCACAGAGGGAGAGGGATGCTGTAAGGACAGGCCACACTATTTTTTTTTAATGCCAAATGAATAAATCTGTATATATATTCAATTAACATCAATATTTTACATTTAATTCTTTGTACAAATCTATGATTTCATTCACATTAAACGTTTCAGTGTAAATGTGCAGACATTCATTTTGAGACAAATCAACAAAATACAAATTAACTTGGAATTAAAAGTCCATCGTGTGCTATGGACTTTTGTTGAGTAGCGACGGAGGACTGAATAATGTATCGTCTATTGTGTTATTTGCTAATATTATTTAGAGAATATACAGTGCTCTTTTCAATGTTATCCCTGAGTCATTTCAGGAAATACAGAGACAACACGGCTCTGATACATTTCAGTCTGAAGACGTAACTGCACTCGAGGGGTGTCCCATTTCTAAGTCACAAGATAGACCTGACACTTACTTTCGAGGGTTTAGATTGAGGGCCAAAAATTGAGGGTTAAGGGCGAGGGTTGAGATTGAGGGTTAAGAGAGGAATTGGAATTGGCCCTAAATCCTCGGAGAAATTTTCATCCAAGTTAGCACCAAAATCGTCCGGTCCTTCTAAGGTGGTGAAAATTCTGGGTCCTGTCAACTATAGGCTACAGGGGCTAGGACATGGACATGGCAGAGTCCATACTGTCCATGTGGAAAATTTCAAAGCTTATTTTGGGTGTGCATCCCCTATTAGAGATGCGCGGATGACGTATATTTTAACCCGCAACCGCTTCTTAAAATCTCTATCCGCCCGCTATCCATTTGCAGGAACATTTTTTCACCAATTTTCAAAACCGAACCGACCCGCCATCCTTTTTAATAATATGTAAAATATTTTTTCTTATTATTATTATTTGAGTGCTTCAACCGCAACCCGCCCAAATTTAATTAAAGTATTATTTTTTGACGAGTCATCCGCCCGATATGCGGATTATCCGCTCCGCCCGCGGGTGCGCGGTTCAACCGCGCATCTCTATCCCCTATACCTCCAGCGGTGGATCTGTGACACTGCCGTGGACTGGTTCTGGTTCTGGTTCAGGTTCAGAGTGGTTCTTCAGCTTTCTAGCACGTCGCTGACTTTCTGTCCGAACTCCAGAAGCCACATCCCTCTGAAGGCCCACTGGCTTCAAGAACGACTGTTGGGGAGGTCTTTGATAATCTGGCAGTAGTCATGGACAGGTGGCTGAATTCTTCCAATGCATGTGATTATTCTGGTTTTATTCTCTAAGATTAAGTAGTTTGGATTCCCTTTTCTCCTTATCTTTAACAGACATAAATTCCCCCCACACATGATTTTTAATCTGGATGAAACAGGTGTCGATACGGTACAAAGGTCTCAGCAAGTAAGACACACGATACAGACACATGGCTGACAGGTGGAGCTTGTAATGATGTAATAATCAGGCCGGCGGGACCCCCGAGCGAGCGAGGCCCAGAATGGTGCTCCGAAATCAGGCTCTGGTTCTCATCCCTGGTCCGGTCCTCAGCCATGGTCTGGACCTCAGACAGCCTCCAGCCAGGGTCTCATCCCTGGTCGTGAAGCATCGTAACACATCAGCCAATTGGTTTGAGAAATGGTTCATTTCTTGCTGCTTCATATGCACATGACACCACCTACTGGTCAGGTTTATAATCACATGACACACCTACTGGTCAGGTTTATAATCACATGACACCACCTACTGGTCAGGTTTATAATCACATGACACCACCTACTGGTCAGGTTTATAATCACATGACACCACCTACTGGTCAGGTTTATAATCACATGACACCACCTACTGGTCAGGTTTAAATTCACAGCCAGCTGGATCTTAAGATGTGATGCATTGAATTTATGTATCAGTTATGGCTCTTGTGAATGACTGTGAATAACAAAATGTGTATGAGCAAATAATTGGTCTACATAAATGATCAAGTGCATAATAAAATATTGTTTGAATGTAATCTCTGTTTAATGTTTCCCAAAGTAGTTTTATAAGAACGGGGAAGACGCGTGTCAAAGAGTCGACTGTCCGAACCACTGTGCTACCGGAGCGGCTCAGTTTTATTGTCATTTTAAGAAAATCACCTGAGCTTATTCGGGCAGATAACAGTGAAAGTGTTTGTGGAACTACGGAGGGGACGCGCTGAATATGCTCGTGCAACTTGGACAATGATGACCATTAAAGGGGTGATTTTATGTATATTTATCCAGAAATAGTTTTTGGTTTTAACCGATTCCTTTTTTTAGACACAATCTGTCCAGCCTTGGAGAACATCCTTTCACATGGCACAGAGGATGCTGGGATACTGAACTACCACGAACTATATAAACGCTATCCAGATTCTAGTATCCAATCTATCCAAACTCTATCCACAATCTGAACTGACCGCAACTCGCCTACAAACACCCACATTTTGAATGGAGCCTGTGGCGTTTATAAAGCTGTCAAACCCCGCGACAAGATCTGAACCACTTCCTGAAGCAGTCACGTGGTACAGCCGGGTGGCGAAGCTTCGGACGTCATCGCTTTAGGCTCCTCCCCTAAACGAAGCAAGCCTCGATACGCGCTTCGCGGACACGCCCCCTCCATTTTTCGATACACGCTTCGGAGCCTCGGCACTCTCGTAACATCACTAGTTCGTAGGTGGTTGGCGGCTGAGTTGGAACCCTGAATCCAAGGCCTCACACTTCTTCTTCTGCTGAGGCCTTTTCTAGTCCTCGGCCTCCTGGACTCTGGGAGCACACACTTTATCTCTTTTTTTCCCCCAGTGACTTCTGTAGTCCGAAGAGGAAATGTCATTTCTATTTCAGGAAAATACACTACATAAATATGATTCTAAACACTTATTTCTTATGTATCCATCCACCCATTTTCTATACCTGCCTATTCCTAATTTAGGATTATGGGCATCTGCGAGACCCTATCCCAGACATAAAAATGCAAAATAAAGCACAAATTCCTGGATTGTTTCCTGTAACTACCGTTTAACATATTTCTGTGTAAAATGCAGCCAGTATCTGCAACATCTACATATCTTCATCGCACCCACATTTTTATCCACCACTCATCCATGTCGACACTGAAGATAAACAGCCATTTAAGTTGGAAACGTACATCAACAAAATCAAAGTGGGGGAGGGGGGATTCAGCAGCAAGATGTATGAACTAATCATCACATCCCTGACAGCTTTATCTTTATCTGGAGAGTTATGATTCTCTTCTTTAGTGACACCCAGTGGCAGTGAGTGCATAATGCAATTATAGCAGAGAATAATCAAAATGTGAAAGAATTTTTTAACCATCTCAGACAAACTCACCTGGCTTCTAACTCACCAATAGGATGGAGATTAAGTTGGAGTTTGTGTGCTGAGCATCAAAAGAAATTAAGTGTGTTTATACAATTCATCCTCAAAGTAGGATGGAGAAACTTCAACAGAATCCCATGTGTTTGTAACAGTTGTACAAACAACATAGTCAACTATTCACTGAGAGGCAATATAATTACGGTAACATATTTTCCGAACACATTGAGATCCAGATGCGATTAAGAGTCAGCATCAAAATCACCATGTGCAGCTCAGGATAAGCAACAACTTGCCTGTTAACTAATTTTTCCCTTTATGGGATAAATAAAGTATTTTTTCATTTCAACTGTCAAATCCAGCAATATTATCTTAAATATCAGCTACCTTTACAAACATAAACTGGAAACATAAACTGTGAACAAAACACAGAAGGAAATTATTTGTTTTACTACCCTGATAGCAACAAGGCTAATCGTTAGCCTATGTTAGATAGCTTCATCTTTTAGTTAGCCGCCTCCTAACGTCACCTTTGAGTAAACGTTGTGACTACCTACTCGTACAACAAAGTTGTGTAGCGCTCAGGCTTTGGAAGAAGTGCAGTTAACAATGTTAAGAGTTTATCTACCGGTAAAATAATTTCAGAAATATTATCATTGTTCTTGACATACAGTATTTGTGCCGCTAACAAGCATGTGCACATATGGTCCAGTAGCAACAACAATATGAGATAATCATTTCATAAAGCACATTATGCTTTATGAAATGATTGACGTGTAGCATCTCAATATCTGCATTTTCATGTTTCAACATTGCTCTTCACAAATTTCAATCCAGTTCTTGTTGTCATTAATCCTGGTTTGGTTCTTTGTATCACTCGCATGTTGAGTATGTTGGGCATTGACTCCAGACTAGGCTCTTGCCGATTGTGCTAGCATAATTTTTGGCATAATCTGAGGAATTGAGCATAATTTTTGCCCTTTTTCCAAAAGTAGCACTGCTAGCATAGTCCGTATATTTTCTTGTCTTAATAGCACAATTTTAGAATAATTCAAGAAAACGAAGATCTCAGCTACTAAAAACGATAGATTACTATTATCAATTGGTTCCACTCCTATTTTGCGATTGCTTTTTAGTTGTGTTGAGATACGGCGGGAATTCGATGAAACGGAACCGGAAGTCTGTGTCTCGGTCCCAGACTCCTTAGTCTTTCTCCCAGTGCTCGTTTCAAAATGGCGGCCGCCACGCCAAACGTATAGGCCTAACCACCGGATAAAGTTAGCCAGGTTTTGAACAACCGGGCCCAGAACGCCAGGCCAGGGTTAATAAATACACTTTCAAACTTTTCAAAAAGTAGCATAATTTTGAAAACCGAGCATAATTTGAGCAAAAAACGAGCAATGCCACTAGCATAATATGCCACTTTTACTAGCACCATCGGCAACCAGACCATGTAAAATTAAAAATATGAGCTCTGGGCTTTTTAGCATCTGGTATTGGAGGCTCATCAACACTTGTGTTGTGATTATGGAAAAGTCTAAGACAGAATTGAAACCAACAGTGACAACTTCTCTCTCAGATTAATTGATTGTGTGGGCTAACTAACTTCTCCTGTTGTGATTGGATGATGACATTTATTTTTATGATGAAATTCATGTTGATATTCAGTGTTGATATTAGACTAGTGTTATGCTGATACATATGGAGCCCTGTTTGGGTCATAATTCAATAAATAAATGAGTCTATTATTATGAAATACAGGCGTTTATTATTATGAAGTATTTCCTATTATTATGAAAATGGTTTCGTTTTTCATAAGAATGATTTGTGTGTCAATCACAACAGAGAGGGCGGAGCCATTTATGTGATTGGCTGCTCTTTCCATTCAGGCAGAAGCAACAGAACAGTGAATATCGATAGTGGGCGAGAGGTGTGATGTATATACTCCAGGCCAGTAGGTGGCAGAATGCATCTCAGTTTACGGTTAAAAGTTGACATCGACTAAGAAACGTAGCGCGAAATGTAGGGAAAACTTGATTTTGTCGGCATCGGCGACAGGAGAAAGATCCTTTTTTCTGACTTACTCCGAGAGCTAGCCAACAGGCTCGATGCTAGTCCCCCACCAGCTAGTCCGATGTCAGAGCGTAGAATGGAGAAGGATCAGCCAATGAGTATGCAGGTCAACCACTGGTCCCGCCCACTGGCAAAATGTCATTATTACGTAAAAGCTCATTCTTATGAAAAAGGAAGCAATTATGTAAAAACGCATTCTTAAATAAAAAAAAGCCATTCTGAAATAAACTATTATGCATTAAACTAAGTTTAAATAATAAAAATATATTTCATAATAATTACATTTTTTCATAATAATGGGAAATATTTCATATTAATAAACATGTATTTCATAATAATGGATAAGTATTTCATAATAATAAACACCTGTATTTAATAATAATAGACTCATTTATTCATTGAATTATGACCCAAACAGGGCTCCATAGATACACTGTATTTCAACAGGCCTGCATCTTAATTATGAAAGATGTGGAATTTGTTAGTGCAAGATAGAATCTACCAAATTTTGAAATAAACATCAAAAGGAAAAGAAAATACGCAACAAACCTTGGTGTTTGGGAATAGTGCTCCGCTTCAGCCTCAATAAACTTGAATCTCTTAAATCTATTTGTAAAATTGGTAGACTTTGTTTTCTCTATCAAGAAGTATATAAATAAAAAATCAGAAAAAAAAACAAAACAGATTTTAAAAGAAATAGTGATTGTCATAATTATTTTATTTTGAATGTAAACTCTGGAGGAGTGGTATTAGCCTAAATTCACAATAAAATGTTGTGCACCTTTGGTGCCCGAATGACATATTTGCAGCAACAGAATCACATGCAGGTTTTCTTAAAGAGACCGAGTGATTGTTAATCTGAATCAGTCAGCTAATCTGAATCAGTCACCTAATCTGAATCAGTCAGCTAATCTGAATCAGTCACCTAATATGAACCAGTCAGCTAATCTGAATCAGTCAGATAATCTGAATCAGTCAGCTAATCTGAATCAGTCACCTAATCTGAATCAGTCAGATAATCTGAACCAGTCAACTAATCTGAATCAGTCAGCTAATCTAAATCAGTCACCTAATCTGAATCAGTCAGCTAATCTGAATCAGTCAGATAATCTGAATCAGTCAACTAATCTGAATCAGTCAGCTAATCTGAATCAGTCAACTAATCTGAATCAGTCAGCTAATCTGAATCAGTCAGATAATCTGAATCAGTCAGCTAATCTGAATCAGTCAACTAATCTGAATCAGTCAGATAATCTGAATCAGTCAGATGATCTGAATCAGTCAGCTAATCTAAATCAGTCACCTAATCTGAATCAGTCAGCTAATCTGAATCAGTCAGATAATCTGAATCAGTCAACTAATCTGAATCAGTCAGCTAATCTGAATCAGTCAACTAATCTGAATCAGTCAGCTAATCTGAATCAGTCAACTAATCTGAATCAGTCAGATAATCTGAACCAGTCAACTAATCTGAATCAGTCAGCTAATCTGAATCAGTCAGATAATCTGAATCAGTCAACTAATCTGAATCCGTCAGCTAATCTGAATCCGTCAGCTAATCTGAATCAGTTAGCTAATCTGAATCCGTCAGCTAATCTGAACCAGTCAGGTAATCTGAATCAGTCAGATAATCTGAATCAGTCAGCTAATCTGAACCAGCCAGGTAATCTGAATCAGTCAGCTAATCTGAACCAGTCAACTAATCTGAATCACTAATCTGAATCAGTCAGCTAATCTGAATCAGTCAGCTAATCTGAATCAGTCACCTAATCTGAATCAGTCAGCTAATCTGAATCAGTCAGCTAATCTGAATCAGTCAGTTAATCTGAATCAGTCAGCTAATCTGAATCAGTCAGATAATCTGAATCAGTCAGCTAATCTGAATCAGTCAGTTAATCTGAATCAGTCAGCTAATCTGAATCAGTCAACTAATCTGAATCAGTCAGCTAATCTGAATCAGTCAGATAATCTGAATCGGTCAGCTAATCTGAATCGGTCAGCTAATCTGAATCAGTCAGATATCTAATCGTCAGTGCTAATCTGAATCGGTCAGCTAATCTGATCAGTCAGTAATCAATGAACTAATCTGAATCAGTCAGATAATCTGAATCAGTCAACTAATCTGAATCAGTCAGCTAATCTGAATCAGTCAGCTAATCTGAATCAGTCAGATAATCTGAATCAGTCAGCTAATCTAAATCAGTCAACTAATCTGAATCAGTCAGATAATCTGAATCAGTCAGTTAATCTGACTCAGTCAGCTAATCTGAATCAGTTAGCTAATCTGAATCAGTCAGCTAATCTGAATCAGTCAGATAATCTGAATCAGTCATCTAATCTGAATCAGTCAGCTAATCTGAATCAGTCAGCTAATCTGAATCAGTCAGCTAATCTGGACCATGTGTTTTAAAATGACACCTCCCCGTCTTCCTGAATCCTGATCCGACTCCGAGTGCAGTCATTTCTAGTGCAGGAAAATGTCCCTGGTGACACTGAGGGATGACGCAGACTCTCTTCCTCTCTTCCTCTCTTCCTCTCTTCCTTTCACAACCCCCCCCCTCCCTCCCTTCGCTTCCAACTAACACCATCTTTTCCTCCTTTTGACTTGTTCTCCCCATCTTTTTCTCGATTTGGTACTGCCCCTTTTTCTATTTCCTCTCCCAGTCTCCCTCTCCCCCCCCCTCGCTCCGCCACCCCCTACTCTCTCTCTCTCTCTCTCTCTCTCTCTCTCTCTCTCTCTGCTCTGGCACTGCAGCACTGATTGTGATTGAACACACGCTCACACACACACACACACACACACGCACTCACGCGCGCACACACAGGAGCGTAGCCGAACTGCAGCAGCATGCAGCATCCGGGGCTGAGCGGTTCGGGGACGTTAGCGTGCTATCTTAGCCCGCCGTGCGCGTGCATTTCTGCAGAGGTGGAAAGGATGGATATCAGGAGCTGATGCTTTATGTTAACAAGCCTCTGCATCTCGTTCTCCCTGCTCCTCCCACCTCAGCCCTTCCTCCTCCTCCCGTCCACAGCATCATCAGACCGGACCACGGACCGACCGGGACCGGCGGGAGGCGGACGGTCAGGTTTTATCCCGGCTGAAGGATTCTTCTGTTGGCTATGCTACATCTACACCTACACCCGTGCAGATGGACAGATTCTAGGTGACGGTTGGAGCTACGAGATAACGCCTGACCCTGCGGGGAGTCTTGGATGTGTATGTCGTTCTTCACCAGTGCTGCCACTGGCGCATTTCCTCTTTTCTGCTGGTTGTTGTTGCCTTCTCTCAGACTGGCTAGCAGGCACTGCAGCATCAGGACCGCAAAATCCATGAAGCAGTCGGGCACGAGGACCCAGAGGCGACCCTGAGGACGGGTTCGGGTGCTTTCATTGCTACCACTGCTGAAGTGCTTATCTTGATTTTTTTTTTTTCCCCCCCTCCAGAACAGGGTGTCTGGTGGGGACAGGGGCGGATAGTGACGAGCACAGGTACCCGGGCCCCTGCAGAGCAGAGAGGGGGGGGGGCCAGGCAGGACGTCCTGTGGGACAGGGACGCTGTCTCGAGGGCCGTCTCCGGCGCCGGGCCCCTGATGGTGGCTATTTCTGTCTCCCCCAGCTGAGCGATCGGGACAGCGGGTGGAAGCGAAGATGCTGATGGCCCGAGACACGGCGCGAGACGAGGCTCAGAAGCTGCACAGGAAGTGGCTGAAGCACCAGGCCTTCATGGCGGAGCTGGCCCGCAATAAGGAATGGCTGGCCAAGATAGAACAGGTGAGTGGAGGTGACCGTGGGCGGCGGGGAAGTAGAGCGAGAGAGCACATGTGAAGAGGAGCACATGACTCAGAGACGGTGCTGGTGGTGGGTGTGGTGGGGGGGGGGGGTTAATCCATCCATGCATCCATCCACCGTCTGTCCGTGGAGTTTATCTGGTTGTTATGGGACCAGAGATGTGAACAAGTTTTGTTTTTGAATAATCAAATCAATTAAATGAGATGAGACGTCACCACAGTTTCAGAATATACCGTTGCACTTTCAAGGTTATATTGTGTTTTTTTTTTTTGTGGTTGTTTCTTTTTCACAGTTACAGTAATCCCCATGCTTGTTGGAGTCTTATTATTCTTAGATGTGCATCATTTGAATTTGATTTGGCGATAGTAGATGATATAAAGGACATTTACAGTCTTGCAACAGTAAAGTCCAGAAACACATTTGCATTAAGTATCTGGTATAGCTGACACATCACTGAAACATTCTTTGATTTTATTTTTTTTCTAACTGCTCTACATTCCCATCATGCTTTGCTGCCCTGACAGAAGAAGATCCCATGTCCCACGAGCTCAGGAGGGATTTTGACGTTTGTATCAGTCAGTGACACGTCCCTCTGCTACCTGTATGCTAGCTACATGTGTACATTTAGCTAGCTCACATGTGCACATGTGATGCTGCTGTTATTCAAAAGTGTTAAACCAAACTTCTGACAAGGATCAGTAACTTCTGAATATTGCATATTTCCCCCCGTTTGGTTTTATGGATTAAACATAATCAGATTGGCCAGGTCTCCCTTTAAAAAGAGATTCTTAATCTCAACAGGACTAACCTGGTTAAATAAAGGTTAAATTAAAAAAAAAACTAACTATATTTACTCATTTGGAAATGAAAACTGGGTAATGGGCCTTTCATGAATATCAGTGACCTAAAGTTGTACCAAAGAATCAGTGGATTGATAATAATTAGAGTAATAATTAGACACAATACTTTCCCTTTTATAACTGTGACTCTGAGAATAAAAAAAAAAAAAAAAAACAATAGTGAAGCTTATCAGACTTTGACGTCACCTACATGTATTTACATCTCTGAAAATATCCTGGGAGTGTTTGTTGACATTTTCTTGTGTCTTAATTATTAATTTTTATTGAATACATTATGTAATTCATGAAATAGTATATATGAGTATATATGGGAATATAGGATTTTTTTAAATAAAATTTCATTAGGCAGCACTGAAATTAATTGTAACCGCCACATCTGGAGACTAACCCTTTTATCGTATATTGTCTCAGGATAAAATCTTCTCTAAGCATCTTAGCTGTCCATGTGTGAAATGTGTTTCAAGGACCAAACCAAACCTGACTTTTTTGAGTTCCAACAGAAAAGAGCTACAAGATTACTCCTGATAGGATTATGTTGCTAAAGAAAACTGTGTGTGCGTCTGTGTGTGTATGTGTGTGTGTGTGTGTGTGTGTGTGTGTGTGTGCGCGTCGGTGTGTGTGTGTGTGTGTGTGTGTGTTCTCTCAGGTTCAAGTCTCTGAATACATTCATATTCATTTTGTCTTCCACAGAGACAAACTCTATGCTATGGTTTAGATCAGTGATTCCCAAAGTGTGGGCTGCGCCCCCCTGGTGGGCCGTCGTGGTACTGCAGGTGGGCCGTGAGAGGTCATTAAAATTAATATAATGTGTTTCAAATCATCGATCTTTTTTAAAATATGTTTTTAATAACTGTAAAATATTAACGACATGATTAAAAAAACATTAGGATGTAACAAAACAAACCAGTTAAATGTTATTCTACTGTCATCTTAACTTAATATGACAAGTGTCACCTTATTTGTTGACCCCTCACATTAATATCGGATCATGGTTCCTGGTCCTGAATGTTGATCACAGTTGTGATTAAAGGTTCGGGTGGGCCGCGGAGATTTTTCACATTTCAGATTGGTCCTTGGTATTCTGAAGTTTGGGAATGACTTGATTAGATGATACTATCTTTCTTTAAACATTGCTTTATATGGATTGTACAACAACACAAATACATAAATAAACACCCATACAAAGCTTCAGGCTGACCTGGAGAAGTCCAGACTCTCGGTCTGGTTTCAGACGGTGGTGTGCTACAGGTTTAGGGTTAACCCTAACCCCTAACCCTAACCCTAACCCTAACCCTAACCCTAACCCCTAACCCCCCTAACCCCCCTAACCCCTAACCCCCCTAACCCCTAACCCCCCCTAACCCTAACCCCTAACCCTAACCCTAACCCTAACCCCCCTAACCCCTAACCCCTAACCCCTAACCCCCCCTAACCCCTAACCCCCCCCTAACCCCCCTAACCCTAACCCTAACCCCTAACCCCCCTAACCCCTAACCCCCCTAACCCTAACCCCCCTAACCCTAACCCTAACCCCCCTAACCCCTAACCCCTAACCCCCTAACCCTAACCCCTAACCCTAAACCCTAACTCCAAAGGTTGAGAGGAAACCACAAATGAAAGAAAGACACAAAGGGCAATTTTTCATAGATAATCACACAGTCTCACTGAAATATTAATTACCCAGTATAGAGCTTTCAGAATTCTGTCCATCTTTTGTTTAAAGTAAATGATAAAATAAGGCTCATAAGGAAAAGAACACTGGAATAAAACTTGATGGAGATTCTGTCAGAATCAAGTTGCCAGAACCTCAAATAACTGATTTAAACTACATAAGCTTTTTTTTTTCCTTTCTTTGCATCATCTGAAGAAGGCTGGCTCTGTGATGGTAGTCAGGCTCTGGGACAGTGGTTCCCAAAGTGTGGGCCGCGGCCCCCTGGTGGGCCGTCACGGTACTGCAGGTGGGCCGTGAGGTCATTAAATTAAACAAATAGGTTTTAAATCCTTGATCTTTTACAATCATACTTTGTTCATTGAGAGCTGAGAAGCAGCTGCTGTTTGTCTTTTTCTCTTGCTAGATCTTCAGATTCGTTGCACTGCCCTTAACGACGGCTCTTAAGATGAGTTATTAAATTCTGACTCCTCCTCGCAGGACTGATATTGAGAATTAATTGTAAACAACAACTTTGTTATCACTTTTCTGACACTTTAAAATTCACACAGTAAAAATGCCTCTTTTACACTCCTTAACATAATGACGGCTCTCTCTTTTTTTTAACCTCGCCACGCTATCATGGTGCGCTCAGTGGAAAAAAAAAATTGCACATGATCATCAGCGTTGTATTAAGATGCAGATATTTAATTTTTTAGTCTTTGTCAGAAGATGCTGTTGTCATGCCAATATCATCGTGCATGTTCCTAGTGGTGACGGATGTAGCCATCCCAAGTGATAGCCACATCAGGAACCTTGAGAAATATCAGTGGTTGAACAATAGTGCTAATAGTGATCAGACCACTGGGGGGCGTAGCCTCCAAGCTAGGTGTCTGGCCCCCAGCAGATAACAGGAACAACACCTGAGATGACCCAGAAGACCGCAGTACTAGAAACACCAAAGAGCCGCCTCCCATCCAAGACTTGAGCTTTAGGAGATGTACTATCCAGGGGGTATTTCTATTTTCTTCTTTTTTTAAAAAAAAATATACAGTAATGGAAAAAATGATTAGACCACCCTTGTTTTCTTCAGTTTCTTGTTCATTTTAATGCCTGGTACAACTAAAGGTACATTTGTTTGGACAAACATAAGGATAACCACAAAGATTGCTCATAAGAGTTTTATTTAAGAGCTGATATCTTACCATTTTCCATGGTTTTCTTGATTATAACCTAAATCACTTAAGTTTTTACATCAATAGCTATGGCGTTGTACTGCCAAAAACACTGCTTTTATGCATTCAGTGTTTTCTTTTCTGTCTGTTTTAGTCACATGATGACGTTTAGTGGTACCAGGTATTAAAATGAACAAGAAAGTGAAGAAAAATGGTGCTCTAATAATTTTTTCCATGACTGTATGTTTATTGCTTTTCAAGATAACACAAAACAAAGAGAAAAAAAAGAAGAAAAAAAAAAGAAACAAAACAAATCCCACCCCCCCACCCCAAAACAGTTATATTTGTATATTTATATAATTTCTGAACTTATTTTGGGCATATTCTTTAGTTAGTCCAGAATGCAGATACAGATAAAAAACATACTTCAAGACAAGCATGTCACATGTTGTACAACATGGAGTCAAACCTGCAACTGTGTCTTTACATCTTTTCAACATTAAACATTTAACTTTAACATTTAACATTAAACTTTGCATAAATGAAAATGAAATGAAAAATACTTTATTCATCCCAGGAAGGGAAATTCGACACTGAAGCAAGGGCTCTTCTTCTCTCTTTTTTCCCCCTGCTGGTAGGTTTTTGTTTTGTTGTAGGCTGAGGCTCAGGCACCTCCAACAAGACATAAAACCTACTATTATTATCAATTAATATTATTATTATTGCTGTAATATTATTATTATTATTATTGCCATTTATCTATCGTTGGAAAAAAAAAACTAAGTGTTTCAAGTTTCTAGATTTCAAAGGAGATCCCAAACTTTTTTTCACTCATGTAACTACTTAAACAAATATAAAGAAAAGCCTTTACTGGGAATGACATTTCATCCTGAAATGAAAACAGAGAGAAAGAGGATACTGCTTTATATCTAAATCATCGGGACATATTTATAGCCTTTCATGGAAAATAACAAAGATCTAAACTGCGTAGAAAGATAACTCTTTTATAGATATTTCCTCTCCTCTGCTGGCTCTTCTGATGTTTTCCTGTAAGACGTCTTCACGTCTGCTAACATCATTTAATCTAACCAGCCGGTGTCTCCGTCATCATCTGAGATAAAGAAGACGACGCTGCGTCCCGTCATGACCTGTAACTCTGTTCTCCTGCAGCACTTAGTCAGCACATGAAGCCGCCGCACAGCTCCGGGCCGAGCCGTGCACGTGGCTCCGAGCCGTGCACGTGGCTGATCCGTGGGTGCTTCTCCATTACAGCCAGAGGACTCGTCACTGACCTTGTGCCGAGCTCGACGGGCCCAGGGGTCAGAACTTTGTTCACACATGAGCAAGCTGCTCGACACGAGCACACGTACGTGCACTCACATACAATAAAAAATGTACGTGCACTCACAGACAATAAAACGTGTATTCTTTAAGAATCCAGTGCATTTTATACAAATTTCAAATACTGATTAGATTTATTTCTACAATGATATTAGAAATAGATATTTTTATTGGAAAAAAATAACAATACCCTCCCCCCCTTTCATCATGCATGGATAAAAGGAATTAACAAGAAATTATAGCATTTTTTGATTTAATTTCAATATTTTTACAACAATTATTTCATAAACTAAACATATTAAAACTAAATGTATTAGCTCATCGATAAGCATTTTTCCAGAGGAGCACATAACAGTAACAGGGTTAATATTGTTTATTATTCCACTTGTCGTCATTTCTCATTTGAGTCTTTGCATTATGGGTGAAACAGCGCCACCTCTGGTGGGCACAGGTACTACGTTTAGGCATTTGCCGATTGTGCTAGTAAAAGTGGCATATTATGCTAGTGGCAGTGCTTGTTTTTGCCCAAATTATGCTCAAATTATGCTCGCTTTTCAAAATTATGCTACTTTTTAAAAAAAATTATTCTGTGCACAAACTTCACAACTCACAAGACAAGTTTGAAAATGTATTTTATTAACCCTGGCCTGACGTTCTGGGCCCGGTTGTTCAAAACCTGGGTAACTTTATCCGGTGGTTAGGCCTATACGCCGATAAATCTGCTATCCAGCGGATAGTTATCCAGCTAACAAAAATAGGTTGCACAAAGCCTGGATAGTGTGGTGGATAACTATCCGCGGATAGCTTGCTAACCATCGCGTGTAGCAGAGCGTGACACAGTTTGCGCAAGGTTTTGTGGCCTCCATTACCATGTAAAGTATGCAAATTTCGAGCAAACAACGAACTGTGGTTTGTGTTTGTTTGTGGTTTGAAACTGGGTTTTCAAAACAAATAAAAACAAATACAGTGAAAACTAAACCATGCAGTTTCTGACAAAGCCCTGGATAACAAATTTAACATTGAATAATCTTGGCTGCCATTTTGAAACGAGCACTGAGAGAAGGACTAAGGAGTCAGGGACCGAAACACAGACTTCCAGTTCTGTTTCATCGAATCCCCGCGGTAACTCAACACAACTAAAAAGCAATCGCAAAATAGCAGTGGAACCAACTGTTAATAGTAATCTATCGTTTTTAGTAGCTGAGATCTTCGTTTTCTTGAATTATTCTAAAATTGTGCTATTAAGACAAGAAAATATACGGATTATGCTAGCAGTGCTACTTTTGGAAAAAGGGCAAAAATTATGCTCAATTCCTCAGATTATGCCAAAAATTACGCTAGCACAATCGGCAAGAGCCTACCTACGTTGTTATTCCATGAGAGACGGGCAGGAGGTGCTACACTGGTAGTGAAGAGCCCATGATTAGGGTTAGTTAGCTGTATATACTCTGTTCCAGAATATAGGTGGATTAAACGGCATTTCGATTTGGTGTCTTGACCATTAATTACAGCACAACGCAGAGAGAGAGAGAGAGAGGGAGGGAGGGGGGAAATTATTCCAGAAGGGAAGGATAAACAGAGCTGTCGTTAAATACCTTTGAACCAAGCTGGACTGACCGACAGCCAACCGTCCTGAGATCAGCCAGTACTGCTGGTTTCACCTGGACAGGTGCGCCGTAAGCTTGATTTATCGAACTCAGGTGAGGGTAATGACCAAGCTATCTATGGATATTACTCCACTGGATGTAGTGGATACGTTATTGGCATCCCCTTCCTATTAGGGGTGAGTATTGACAAGGATCTCGCAATACGATATGCATCATGATACTTGGGTCACGAAACAATATTATCACAATATCACGATATCGCAATATCGCAGTATATTGCGATATTCTACCCAGTTAATATCAAAATTAAAAGTAGAGATGAAAAATCAAGTCGCTGTATTTGTTCATCAGATGATATTGATCATTCAGAGGACAAATTGAGTCAAAACTATTTGCTTCAAAACAACCTATTTATTGTTTATTATTAGTGTTTTTGCACATTTAAGTAACCATTACAACATACTGACAGCATTGTAAAAAAAATCGATATTAGGAGCTGAAAAATCGATATTATATTGGGCGGCCAAAAATCGCGATATAGTGCCAAATCGATTTTTTTTTTTTTACACCCCTACTTCCTATAGATGGAGATCTTGTAGGTGGTTTCCATTTTTCCCTGCCTTCCTCAGATCTAGCAGACACTTTAAACACTGGAGATATTGGAGATGTTTGAACATGACCTGACTGCTCATTGGGATGACCTGAGCTTTTGATTGAGATTTTTTTTTTTGATCACATCAATCCACTGCTTTGGGGTATACACATCACCTTTTTTGCGCTTTTTCATTTCAATTTGTGCAAAGTCATGGTCCGATGCCATATAAGAGTGTCGGAAAAACATGCTGGATGTAATCAATTCTCCCAGACTTGACCAACGTGTACAAAAACTGAACCATGGTATTATTTCTGTTCTGGGCTGTGCATGCATCACAAAACAGGTACAACCTTTTTACAGTAGACGAGACATAGTTCAGAATGAAATGATGCAGCATAGATACTACTTCACCTCATCATACGTGTATAGAAATGGTTTTCCATCTGAGAAACGATGAATACCATATACATACAACCAGAGCTGCCTCAAGTAAAACATTTCTGATACAGGGATGTGGGGAAATGGGATGTTTTGCAAATAGTCAAAGGTTACCATTCTGATTTTCCCTTCTCCTCGTTCAAAACTTTCTCCCTGCAGTGTTTATATATATCAGGATTTATTAACACAAGTATTAAAATGAACAAACACTTGAATCAAGACCCCGATATCTACTACTAAAGGATAACTAAACTAACATAATCAAACATTAAAAGGGAAAGAGAGTGTCCATATGTCTGCATGTAAACATATAACTATAACATGTGTGTGCACGTGTGTGTGTGGTAATGTGAGAAGGATGTCCAAGTTGGCGGACGCGATCACGCGTTCTCGTCCCGCACCAAGATGGCCGCCGACTCGCGCGATAGGGCGTCACAAGATGGCGGACAGGCCCACGCGGTACTCCTGGCCTGACCAAGATGGCGGACGAAGTCACGTGGTAGGTCCCGCTCCTGACCAAGATGGCCGACAAGGTCACGTGATAACGTCCTCACAGAGGTGGTTAGTACAAAGAAAAAGAGTAAAGAAAAGACAGAGTAAAAACAACAAAGCGAAGGTGATTCCTAACCACCGATGCCGTGATCGCTCCGAGGATTTCCACACAGGAGGGAGAGGGTGAAGCAGACGTCCACGCTCTCGTCCTGATCGTTTGGAAATCGGGGCGCCATCAACCAGTGGTGAGGAAACACGGTGATCACGTGGGTAAATACGCACCGACGGATTAGCGGTGGGCTCAATCGTAGACAGTCTCACAGTAAGCACAGAAATATTAACTAAGCTAAGTAACTCTGCCCAGACACAAAAGCCTCCTACTTGAATCGCTCCGGAAGCGATCGATGGCATTGTAGAGTCCGGGGGAAGATGATTGGTTGAGTACGGCTGAGCCGCTGATTGATTGCGCTCTGTGGATGTGGTCGCAAGATCGGTTCCTTTTGTCCTGGTTCCCTCAGCTTTCGTGGGGGTGGGGTGTACAGGTTGCCTTGTCTCGACACAGCCGGGTCCTCTTATGGAGACGCGTCTGGAGCCGTCGCGTCGTCCGGTGGCGCAACCGTGCCTCTTTCTGCGCCGATACGTGCGTGGGTCACTTCTGTCGTTGGCCGAATGAGATGCGTTAACCGGTCTCTCCTTTTACCGGTGGCTCGCTGGAGCGTTACTGGAAAGGCCTCGTGGCTGCTGGATGAGAGCGGTGGCGGGCCGGAGTCGGCCAAGAGTTTATCTTGAGTCGCGTGGAGAAGGTCCAGTAGGGGAATCGAGGATCAGGAAAAGAGAGAGTATTTAAACGGCGGGGCTGTGATCCGCCTTCGTTCGGGGTCCCCAGCCAGTGAGAGGCCGTGACATCACGTTCACACCTAGGTGTGAAACTGAAACCGCCAAGCATGTTGGGAGTTGCAGTCGTTCCAGTGGTCCTTTGTCTCAGAAAACCATGCGGTCTTCTGTAGCACATGGTGTGGCCCAACACTAGTATTAATTTTATTGAACTCTTTAAGAATGCTTTCTTTTTCATCGTCCGGGATCATGGTCCAACACTGCCTCTTGCATCTTGAAATGAAAAAAGATGGGATTTAACACACATGGCAATCATGGATCGGCTTTGATGGTATCGCAGAATGAAATATCTATTTGCCTATCTTGGATAGGCCTTTCATTACGACTGATCATTCAGGTACAAAATGATGAAATCAAGGCAGCTATAGGCAATGACTTAAAATGAGTCTACAGAATATGGGTAATTTTGTACTGGCATTTATTGTCATTAACTCTCGGATAGATTAGTCTTAAATGTAGTTAATTTATATAACGTCAATATCTCCACCCAATGGCGCCACCATGTGGTGGCTTGGGGTGGCTACAGCCACCACTGGATTACTCTGAGCCACCCTTTAGCCACCCCAAGGAGGCGCATTGGATTTATGTAGATCTAGGAAATATATTTTAAACATAGGCTTCCATATTTTTAACAGAAATAGCAACAACAATAATATATATTAGTAAGAATAAGAATCAGACCACAACAGGATCCCTACGCCCAATGTTACATGTAGTATATCCATTGCTCCGTTCTGCTTCTCAACATTCTGACTTTTCTTCTGTGATATATCGTGTTTTCGTTTCATCCTCTAACCTCTGTAGATTGAAAGCAATTCAGCAAAGTGGTTAGTTAGCTATGCTAACTTTTCCGCTTAGCGTGCTAACTTCATAGAGCAAGCAAAAGTCTCACTCATTCAGTATGCACATGTATAAAGTATATCCACGTTTTCCAGTCAAATAAATATACTACACAAACACTGCAAACTCTGTATAACATACATACCCACAAAAGTCCTTTTCAGAATTCGTTGTGTGTTGGCCATTGTATTGTCATGAATAGTTGAATAACATAAATATACAAGTTAATATAAGTAAAGTGATAATAAAATACTGTTAAAATATATAAATATAAAATATATCAAAGTAAAGTGTATATATATATATATATATATATTATCTATATATATATATATATATATATATATATATATAATATATATATTTTTTTTTTTTTTTTTTTTTTTTTTTTTTTTTCTGCTGGCGCCACTGTCTCCACCATGACTTTTATTAGCAAAGCTGGAGCCATGTTTGCCCCAACACACTTAAAAAAGTATTTGCTCCACTTCTACATAGTAGATGGCAGCACATGCAATGACGTCTTCACCGTCGTGGGCAAACACGTTTTGATGGTGGAATAGAGCTGTGAATTTTGTCTCATCAGTCCAATACATATTTTAGACTTTACATTCAATGCTAAACAAGGATTTTTTCTTAGGCCTATGAGTTATTCCAGATATCATGAGCCGATACATATGTACCACCATGGGGTTTGTTTGTCTGCAGCACGTGCGTGCTGTGACGTAGCGACCAAGCTAACTCTGACATTGACAAACCCAACTCACCTGCAATCAGGGCCGAGTTTCCTGGCTGGTACCAGCTTCCCCCCCTCCAGTTGACATGTTCTTCACCTTTGACCTTCTGTTTTTTTTTTTTTTTTTTTCTTCCTACTCATTTCATCACTCCTCTTTATAGGGTGAATTTCATCTTTGTTTGGATTATGCCCTTGACCGTCTGCTGCTGGATCGCCATTGTGAAAGTAGTGACATCTAGTGGCAGAAAATGAGTTGGAAAATACACACAAGTCCAGGACTTGCTAGGTTTTAGAACTCAATCAGTGTGTTTACATGGGAAGTTTAATTCCTCTTTAATTCAGAATTAAAGTTAAAGCCGAATAAAAGTTACCATGTAAACACTTAATTCCATATGAAAATGTCAATTCCGAATTAAACTTAATTCCGAAGTAAGTGGCTGGTTTATTCTGATTTTAATTCCGCATTAAGTAATTCCGCGGTCATGTATACACTCATTCCTGTTTAAATTAATTCCCGTCTTTCTGCGCATGCTAGTTCTCTTGCCCGTCTGTCGCAATGACGCTTATATTCCGGCAGCACGCAGTAAACGGTGGTCAAGAGCAGAGACGATTATTTAATAAATAGTGGAGGAACTGGAAATAATTAAAAGAACAGATGGCAGGAAACATAAAAATTGTGAGCTTTTCAAAGTTGTAGCGGCCAGGTTAAATGAAGGAGGTTTCACAGATAGAGACGCCACCCAGGTCAAAAATAAGTGAAATGTTGTTGCTAACCGAGTTAGCTAAGTTTGTTTTCTTCCGGTAGATGTAAAGACGTCCGCCCCCCCCCATCCAATCAGAACCCTTCCCAACCCCCAGACCTAAAGCGGAATTGGATAAAGCCGAACAAACGTGTTTTCCATGTAAACCTTAATTCGGAATTACTATTTCCATGTAAACTCGAAGGAAAATAGTTTAATTCGGAATTATTTAATTCCTAATTATTAATTCCGAATTAAAAAACATCATGTAACCGCAGCCAATGTGCCAGTGTTTGTGTTGTGGACTGCTGGGCATTTAGCACTCAGCAATACCTTTAACTGCCAATAATTGCAGAACTGGGAACATGACTAGTGGTGTTTCAGTTCTCCAAAGACGGCCCTTGTAAAATGTGATAAGGCAACAATCTTAACTCAGTTTCACCAAAAGTGTGACTTATGGAGTTTTAGTAATAGGTGCTTCAAATGATGGTAAAGGCATATCTGTTGCATAGATGTTTTGAGTTTAATACCCACCCAATTTAATACTTTCTACACTTGCTTATATTTTAAACATTTGTTTCCCTTTCGGTCACTGTTAACTCACACTTTTCTTTGCTTGTTTGTTGTTGCTAGCTAAAACAGTCATGTCACGCTTCTGCTATGAAACAACACCGCGTACAGTATTTGTATATATGAATTCCGATTAACTGTCTTCACACCAATTGTGTTCCTGTTGCTCTTTATTTATTCTTCTTATATCTTCTTCTGTTACACCAATCTTTCCAGGAATGTCTTGGGGTTCCTACAATGTCAAGGAGATTTTGTTGGGAGTTATCATTTTCCGATAAATAGCGATTGTCTCAGACTATGTTTCACCTAGATTTTCAGTGTGATTCAGATAAAATGTGCTTTTATCACTGACACAGAAGTGCAGGTGGTGCTGATCTGCAGCTGTCAATCATAATTAAGAGCTGATCTGCAGCTGTCAATCATAATTAAGAGCTGGAGAAACCTTATCTGTATTTCTGACCTGCTTTGACCTTCTGGACAGTCAAACCTGGTTTGGAAATTGGAAATATGATTGATTTTAAATGCAAAAGCTTTCTTTTTTCTACTTGCTTACATTGTTTTAATCTTTTGGTGCATTAGTTTTTTGCATTTTAGGTTATTTTAACACTATATTGAGCCAAAAATACATACTTATGCCTTTAAGGTGTTGAAACATTCCGCTAAAACTTTCTGAAAAATCTTGCTCAGTTTTATGATTCTTCAAATGTTCAAATCTAGATTGAACTCATTAAAATATTTTTTTTTGACGTTTTCTGTACATTTTACACATTTTAAGTACTTTCACATTCTTTTTGGGATTTCATGCAATGTTCAACAGAGTTCAGGTCAAAAATTCAGCTTAATGCATTCAAAAAGTCATTTTTCGAGTGTTACATTTGAAACCCTCTTCTCCAAAGCAGTGTAAATTTCTTTGACCGCTATCTCCTCCCACATTCTTTGTCCGATTTTAACCGTTCAAACATCAAAATGTTCACCTCAGTCTGGGGATGTCTGCTATGTCTTTTTTTGTTTCTAACATTTATACTTTTAAAAGTATTTGTATTTGTTTAAATCTTATTTTTCCCTTTCAAAATGAATGGAGTCTCGTCTAGATCCTCCAAAAGGTTTGCTGTTCGAGAGCTTACTACTTCCGCATACTTTCACCGAGAAAGATCATTCAAACTTTAAAATGTTCACAAAAAGATTAGACTACTCTTGTATGTCTCTGTTTTTAAAAATCTTTTGTAGTTTTTGAATTATGGCAGTTTAAGTTTTACTTTTTTTTTTCAATGCATTTCCATTGACAGAATGACCAGCTCTTAGAGCAGCGCCCTTAAAATTAAAAACATTTTTCTATTGCTGCTCCTGAAGCCAGAGCTTTAACCCACAGACATAATTTATACATCAACACGTATTTTTGCCCTTTTTAAGACAACGTGCCTTTCGAAGTTCTGCTATCTACAGAATTTGAACTATGAGCCGCAGAGTCCGAAGAGTAACCAGAAATTCTCTATACTTTATAATGGGAGACCATGACATTTTTTTTTTCAACTTCAGAAATGACCGATGTTTTTAAACTGCCGTTGTGTTGTCATTTTTGACATCTGGACAATGTACCATACATTGCTGCGTTTATCTAAGTCTTCTGATACTCATGGCGTTGAAATGGTTAAGATTGGTCAAATGGTGTTGGCACAAGAGGGCAGAGTTTGAGGGTTGCGCTGAGCCAAAATCACAGTGAGTCTAGCATGATGCTAAATTAGCCTAATTAGACATGCTGCTATATTTGCATTTCCATTGTGTTAACTTGTCTTCCCTGATCGCTTTTTCTCACTGAGCTGTAGTTAGTATGTAGCTAACCTTGCTGCATTAAGCTAGCTTCTTTCTGATTTGTCATTAGCTTTTAGAAATGTATTTTACATTAACTCTTGCTGCTATTAAGCTTTTTTCTGAATTTAGCTGTCTTAGTTGTTAGCTTCAGTTAACTCTTAAAACATTCTGCAAAGATGTTCAGCTAAAGTCTGCAACTTTTTAAGATTTTTCAACTCAAGTTTTTCAAGTTTTCAGTCCATTATAATAAAACAGTTTGACTTTCCTCAATGTTGTGCAACTTCAACATTTCCTGTATGAAAATGTTCATCTCCTGCCGAAAGTTTATTCTTGGACTTTTTATGTATTTTATGGGTGCTGCGCATGGGCACACAAAAATGGCTCAATAGCACCACCTTGTTTTTTTTTAAAATTGATAATCGAGGACCGGCCATATTGTCTCTTTCTTTGTTTTGTTCTGTCCCTCCCAGCCCTGTGGGGGATTTGGGGTGTGGTTGTGGGTCCTGACCACTGGGCCGTGTCCCGGCCTTTGGGGGGGCCCTCCGCCGGTGGGGGCCTCCCTGCTCCGATGCGTGGGCCCGGGTGCGCCCCTGCTGGTGGGCTGGGTGCCCGGTGTGGCTCCGGGGGGGGGGGGGGGGGGGGCTTCGGTGTGTGGGGGGTGTTGGCTTGCTGCGGGCTGGTGCACGGTGGCATGGGGGGGTGCTTTCCTGGCGCAGCCCTCTAGCGGGCCGCTTTCCCGTCGTTTGTCGCCGCTGCTGTGCTTCGGGGGTAGGCGGGGTGGGGGGTGCGGCTGTCTCGGCCGGCCTGGGGGGGGCTCGGCTGCCCCTGGGCTGCATGGGGTGACGGCTACCGGGTCTGCATTTTCTGCGGTGCTGCTGCTGTGGGCTTGGGGCCTGGTGGGTGTGGGCCTGGTGGGTGTGGGGGCTGGGGGGTGGGAGGGCCTCGTCGCGGTTCTGGCCTTCTGGGGCCCTGCCTGGCCCTCCTGTTAGTGGACGTATATCTCGGGGATGTTTTTGCCCATGACCTCTCGGGTCGGGGGCAAAGGGCCCTCTCGGGCCAGTCTGGCCCTGGGGGGTGATGGGAGTTAGCTGGCATTTTCTCACCCGCGGGAGGATTTGAGATGAACTAAGATAAGGAGAGTGGTGATGATAATAGTGGTAACAGTTTCCTTGGTACTTGGGTAACTTTTGCATGTGGGGATGGGTGCGAGGGCCCGATCAATGCAGCTTTAATTTTTTAAAATTTCCCATATGATTTTAGATTTCTCAGATTTTTTTGTTGATTTTTTTTGTACATGAATGTGGAGGGGTGGGCTTACACAGAGGACAGTAAAATATTCAACAAAGAAACAGTCAGAGGGATTAGGTTGCACTTACCTTGAGTTTAGGGAATCATGGTATTCATGAGCATATTTAACTCTATATTCAGTCCATTAAACTTGACTTGTTGCAGTTATGTAGAAACACCAGGTATCACAGCTAACAAAGTGAATAGCCACAAAAATCAACTTTTTGTTTTGACCAGGGTACTGCTTTACCATCCTTCTGGAGGAAACTGTTCACTTCTGCCCTTCAGTTTAATTTTTTTTTTTTTTTAATTTCATAACCAGTTATTTATGGCTATAATTTTTGTACTTTGGGATTCTGTGTTTCAGATGATAGCTGTCTTTTTTTTTTTTTCATTTACCCCCAGAGGATGAATTGCTCTGGTGGATTTGAAGTGAAGGAGTTAAGAAGCCTTTCAAAGTTTTTTTTTCAGGGTCAAAAGTGAAATACATCAAACATGTTTACAAATCAAGTATGACATCTTTCATTTTCCTACTGAAATTAAAGATTCACATATTTATGTAATTGTTTTATTATTTTCTTCTGTATATAAATGACTTGTTTAACTGGACTGTATTTATCCTTTTTCAGGACTTTTGTGTATGTCAAATAGTGTCTTTAGGTCATATTTATGTGACCTAAATGTGATTATGTGTGTGACATATTTTTTTAGATGCATTTTTTATTTCTCTTTGCTATTTGGGCTTATTGGACCCTAATTAGAATAAAAATGAAGAATCATCTTTTGATGTGATGTAGTTTTAGAGAAAAATTATGTCCACATATGTGGTCTTCTTGGTCTGAGTTTCCATAAAACCCAATTAAATCACCATTGTGTTATAGAATGAAAAACTCTTTTATTTCCACCTTGAACACATACACACATATTTTTGAACATGTTTTGAATATCAGAGTAAATTAGAATACATATATTAGAATACAGGCACCAAAAAAGTTGTAGACGTCATCGACTGACATGTTGAGCGGGTCCACGCTCCTAGACAGTGACATGGCATTAGAACATGTTGAAATCAGTGTCATCAGATCTCTATCGAGGTACTGGTCAAAAACAGTTCTATATTTATAGTTTTATATTTTTTATATTTATTAGTATGTATAGTATTTATTGCAGTAAGTTACATTTTATCTATGTAAGCAAAAAAACTTGAATCTGTGTAGACGTTTACATGAAATTTGAAGATTTACCCTCAAGGCATGCTAAAATGATAACAATTACCTTGTTTGGACTCTACATTTTTATTTTTGGGGGTTTGGCTTGGTCCTGGTGTTGGTTCCTCAGAGTCCTCAGAGTCGTCTTCTGCATCTTCAGTCTCAATCGGTTCAGTTCGACATCGACGTCTGGGAATGTGGGATAAACCTCTCCCTGTACTCTCTGTCCCTTAGAAGTAAATAAGCATTCTGCCTCCAATCCTCCAAAAAAGAATACATGACATAAACACAAATCTACTGGGTCTTGACTAACCATTATCTGCACCACGGTGACGTGTACGTCCTCTGCTGTGCTCTGTGGGCTCAGGAATGGGGTCCTCATTATCACTACTACCCTCATCCTCACTGCTGCTTTCCTCCTGTGGTGGTGGTTGGTAAGTTATATCCAGGATGGGATTATCATTGTCAGACACGTCTAAATCTGAGGTGTCTTCATCAATCAAGTCAAGTAGCTGCAGGGCTTGGTGCACAAAAAAACACTCTGGAAAAAACAACAACAATGGATTTCAATGGTACTGTACAACATTTTTAACCCAACTAATTTATGTATGTATATATGTATTTAGTGATTGAATTGTTATGTATTACATTTAGAACAATGTACAGCCTTTTAGCTGCACCAGATATATTTGTTTTCTCATTTTACATGTGTACATGTTTACTAGTATATTAGCTGATTCGATGAGTTTCAGTCCATAAGTACACAAACGTGTACTTATGGCTTCTTGTTTAGCGACATGCTAAGTTCTCATTTTTACGCTTTTTTTTCCAAATTTGCTATCATGACAAATATACAACGCTTATATAAACATCTAAATAAGAATAAGCCATTAAAATAAAGCAGGACTTCTTACCTGGTTGATGTTTGTCTCAGGAGTGGCCACCTGAATTTTCCCTGGAGGTTGACGCCATTTTGAATTTTTACCGTTGTATATTATACTCTTCTGACACCAACAGATGGCAGTATAAGTGTCCATGTATGAGCCTATAAGACCCCAACTCAGTAGTATAAACACTTGTGAACATACAAGCTCAAAAGTGCTGTCCACGCATGTGACCACTAAGCCTTAAGAGGATACAGTAGATGTGAACTTTTTTTAAGCAAATGGCATAAAACAAGAACTCTGATCATGCTCACTGTTTTTTTTTCACAATACTGCATCAGCATTGTAAGAAAGTCTGCAGAGTTTTGCAACCCAGTGCTGCCATGAGGCCATGATTTAACTCTGGTAGCCTTTAAAATCCCCTTTGGTTCTCGCTGTTCCAGACTGTTGTAGAGTCCAGCCAACTGTCATCTCCGTCATTACTGTTCCATAAGCCTTTCATTCCTATACCTATTACTTCCCTTTTTTTCTGTAGTCTTTCCCTCACTTCCTTCCTCCCCTTTCTAATTTCTTGTGTCAATAAAGCCAAGAGGGAGAGAAGAGAGAGAAAGAGAGAATAGCTTTCTGCTGGCGCTGCATTATGAAAGGGAAAGTGAAGCTGAGTAAAGATAGGAGTGAGAGAGATGTGATAGAGAGACCTTCAGCAGCAGTTCAGCAGCAGGCCGATGCCAAGAGAAGGAATATAGCACCGCATTATGAAAGCCAAAGGATATAAGTCACATCCTGTAAAAGAAAAAGGAAGGGAAGCAGTGTTTCCTAACATGAGCACGGTTATTGTTGTGACACAAGCTGAAAAAAAATGAACCATCATATAATACTGGGCAGGAATCCTTGTTTCTTTAAATACGAAACACACACACACAGTGTGACATCTTTTTTCTTGGTAAACCTTTATTGAAGATGCTCTATGGCAGATGCAGATATTCTCTGAGTTCTGTCATAGGATGAAAACACTCTCCTCCCTTCCTTGGTACTGGAGGAGACTGGAACGAATCTATCCCTGGAAAAATCTCCATTTACACAAAGGAAAACGCTTTGATCTTACTGCATATACCCATTCAAATCGCAGCATAAACAAAGCCCAATTTAGCAAGAAAAAAGGAGCAGAAAAGCACAGCCAAAGGACAAAACAGGGATTTATTAGACATGAATACTGCTTTATACACCTTTTTTTTAATTTTTATATATATATTCAATTCAAATTCAATTCAATTCAAATACTTTATTAATTCAAGTTTCAGTACACCAGTTCTTCTAGAGGAGCTGCCAGCGTCCAGCGCTCCTTTTCATGTCCAGGTCCTGTGGTCCGAGTGCTAACTCCAGATAACAGCCGTTAAAACAGTTAACAGCCGTTAAAACAGTTAACAGCCGTTAGAACCAGTATATCTCCATAATGATGACCAGTGAGATATCTCCAGGTCAGAGGAGGAAACACCGATGAACCAGACCGTCTCCTCTGGGAAGACTGAGCTCCATTCAGTCCGGCGAGCGACGGAGCCGACCGTCCCAGAGCCCGGTTCATCATGCGGACCGGACCAGGCCGTTGTCGTCTCCCCCGGCGGTGCTGGGCCCCACCAGGTCACCAGACGGCCCCTGCCAGGTCAGCTGACCCATCCGGCGTGTAGACAGCTGGACGGGGGCAGCATGCCGCCGCTGCTACGTCGGGGGCTCCCGACCCGGCTCAGTGACGCTGCAGCCCGGATCCAGTGGCGGTGGTTGCCGCGGGTAGCAGTTCACGGCTACTTAGCTTAGCTTTCCCGAACCGGCCTCCAGCGACACCGTCCATGTACGCGGCGGCAGGTCTCTACCAGCCGCAAGAGAACCGATCTCTCCATGCAGACAGTATGTAGACATCCGACCGCAGATCACCACAAACCGGAAACAAACTGGAGCGTCCAGCGTCAAGCGTGAAGCGTCCAGCGTAGCAGAGATAAGTCCCCGGAGCAGCAGCGAGAAGCGTCCATGCCAGGCGTCGTCCGGGCAACGGGCAACGCACATATATATATATCTACTGTATGATGTGGCATAACTTGAGTGTAAGTACTAGTGAGTCGGACGGTTCCTGTTCTCAACTGGAAAATCTGATGAAAAATAAGCAACAATCAAAAAAAACATCCATCATCCATACCTGTTTAGTCCTACGCAGGGGATCACGGGGATCTGCTGGAGTCTATCCCAGCTCTTTTCGGGAAAGGGGCCAAGGTCCACCCTGGACAGGTGACCAGTCCATCACAGGGCCATACGTAGACAAACAGCCACACACACTCACAATCACTCCTACGGGTAATTTAGAACCACCAGTTAACCGGACATGCATGTCTTTGGTATGTAGGAGGAAGTACCCGGAGTACCCGGAGGAAACCCACGCTAGCACGGGGAGAACATGGAAACTCCACACAGAAAGACCCCTGCTGAGGTTCAAACCAGGAACCTTCTTGCTCCTGCCCCAATCAAAAAAAAAAAAACACTATGGGGGAAAAAATGTTGCCTTATAATGAATGTCAAGATATTGCTTTAAATCTAAAATATCACACATTTATGCATCAGTTGTGTAGTTCAAATATTTCTTGTTCAGTACTTAGAAAGGCAACAATCACTAAAGTCCATAAGAATTTTGTCTTTAACCAAAACACGACATTAAAACAACATACAAGTGAAAAGCTATAAAAACAAATAACACATTTCAGCCAAGAATGACCCCCCCCTCACAATGTTATTTTGAAATAACATTAGGCAAATATACACCGGCTCAGTGTAAACTAATGTTTAGACTTTGCTCATTTTGAACTTTGGTTGGCAATCCTTTAATAATTGATCTTTAACAAATCACAATTTCTCCTTCCAGGAGGGTCAAGAGCTGATTCAGGAGAAACCAGAGCTGCGTCCGGTTGTGGAACAGAAGCTGGAGGAGATCCGGGAATGTTGGGCTGATCTGGAGACCACAACCAAGGCCAAGGCCCGGCAGCTCTTTGAAAACAATAAGCCAGAGCCATCAGTGAAGAGCTACTCGGACCTGGACAACCAGCTCTCCCACCTGGAACAGCAGCCCCCCCAGCTGGAACAGGCACACCATTTACCCACTTTCAATGAACAGCTCCAGAAATTCCAGGCAAGTCTAAAGGCTCTACTGGGACACGAATGCCAAGAACCAGTTGTACCGTCTCTTGTACTGGAGGGTGTGACAAAAACTATGGAGCCCCGTTTGGGTCTTAATTCAATGAATAAATGAGTCTATTATTATGAAATACAGGTGTTTATTATTATGAAATATTTCCCATTATTATGATAATGGTTTCGTTTTTTATAAGAATGAGCTTTTACATAATAATGGATTCGTTTTTTATAAGAATGATTTGTGTGTCAATCACAGCAGAGAGGGCGGAGCCTTTTATGTGATTGGCTGCTCTTTCATTCAGGCATAAGCAACAGAACAGTGAATCGTCAAATTGGGTCAAAATAGAATCGCCTGTTAAATTATTATTTTTGATATTGTCTGCTAACCTGGTCAAGGTTTCCCGTAGCTCAGTCCAAACTGCCATAGCTACAATCGGACTAGGAGCGCACCTTGAAGATGCCACGGCCCGCTGCTGACGGGACCTCACGGCCAAAACTAGTCGATGTCAGAGCGAAGAATGGAGAAGGATCAGCCAATGAGCGTGCAGGTCAACCACTGGTCCCGCCCACTGGCAAAATGTCATTATTATGTAGAAGCTAATTCTTATGAACAACGAAGCCATTATGTAAAAACTCATTCTTAGATTTAAAAAAAGCCATTCTGAAATAAACTATTATGCATTAAAGTAAAATTAATTAATAATAAAAATATATTTCATAATAATTACATTTTTTTCATAATAATGGGAAATATTTTATAATAATGGATACGTATTTCATAATAATAAATGTCTGTATTTCATAATAATAGACTCATTTATTCATTGAATTGTGACCCAAATGGGGCTCCATAAAAAACTGCTCTTCAGCAAGAAATTATTAAACTGGCAGAGGTATCACTGGTGGTTATCACTTGTTTACTGTATATTATTTATATGCACTCAAGTGTGTACAAAACTATTTGGGTGAAGCTGCGATATGCATGAGTAGTCTGACCTATTATTAAGCTCAAACAACAAGATTATTTCTCCCTCAAGAGTCTCAGAAATGTCTAGATACCTAAAATGCTCTTATTTGCCTTGATAGCTAATACCTTTGACAAACAGTAGTTAATACAATGTCCTGTCCACGTTGCATTTGTATTGGCATTTTGTCATGCATGGCATTCAGCGTCATTATGAAATGCACCATATCCTTTTTATATTCATTTTTATTTTTCTCTTGAGGGAAACCAACCATCGTATAACCCTCAAGTATTATACAAGGAGCTCAAGTGTTGTCCTTATACTTCATTCATACAGCTGTAACATAACTTTCCACTTCTCTCCATTGCAGGCGATGGAGTCTCAGATAGGGGACATCTACAAGGATGCAGGAGAGCTGGGAAGTTTGCAGGGTGTCTGCCTGCCACAGCAAGGGCTCATGGGAGTTGACAAAGATGTTGGCGAGCACTCGGCTGTAGTAGAGACCCGGATCGTCCGGCTCATCGAGCCCCTGAAGGAGAGACGCCGCATCCTGCTCGCCTCCAAGGAGATGCATCAGGTTGCCCAAGACCTCGAGGATGAGATAGTGAGTTGGGCTCTTCCTTGAAACATTTACTTTTTCATATACAGAACATTTGTCTTTGTTATGGTAATAAGTTTAGATGATCCACACAGAATATGTCTTTGCTGCTTTCCAGAATCAAACTTCCATGTTTGACCTTGCATATAGATCTCTTCAAAGTGCAATCTGAAAATCCAATGACCTGCCTCTGTTTGCCTTTGATAGCTATGGATCCAGGAGAGGCTTCCATTGGCCTCCTGTAAGGATTATGGGAATAATCTCCACAGTGTTCAGCAGAATATAAAAAAGAACCAGGTAAATGTCGTGGATGATGTTTGGTCATGGCACATCACATGAAAGGTGATCGAATTATTCTCAACGTTTGCTTCTCTGATCCTACAGGCGCTTCAGAGAGAGGTGACGGGGCGGCGGGCTCGCATTGAGGAGGTTCTAGACCGGGGAGGAATTATTGCTTCCCTAAGAACTCCTGAGGTGGACTTTGTGCGCGAGGGGGCGGGACATGTTCGCCAGCTGTGGGAGGTTTTGCAGCTGGAGTCTGAAAGGAGGTCTGTGATGTTGGATGCCGCACGGCAAGCTCAGCAGTACTACAGTGAGGGTGCTAAGGTGGAATCCTGGCTGTCGGGCCAGAAACTCCAGGTTGCAAGTGACGAAAAAGGCACAGTATGTGACAGTTACTGGCATGTAAATGCACGATGATGAATGTGGCATTACGCCTGTATCTTGACATTATGATATTGTTTAGGATGAAGCAAGTACCCTTCATCTGCTGAAGACTCATCTGACTCTGGAGCAAACTGTGGAAACATATGCAGAGACAGTGGGCATGCTATCCCAGCAATGCCAGCATCTTCTGGAACTAGGACACCCGGAAAGGTGAGGCTTGACCCCCACAGATGAATAGCATTTCATTTTTTCACATTGCAAATGCTGTACAATATAATATATATAATATAATAGTCGTTGCCTGGACGACGCCTGGCATGGAGCCTACTCGCTGCTGCTCCAGGGGACTTATCCCTGCGACGTTGGACGCTCCAGTTTGTCCCCGGTTTGTGGTGATCTGCGGTCGGATGTCTACATACTGTCTGCAGGGGGCGGATCGGTCCTCTTGCGGCTGGTGGAGACCTGCCGCCGCGGACATGGACATGTCGCTGGAGGCCAGTTCGGGAAAGCTAAGCTAAGTAGCCCTGAACTGCTACCCGCGGCAACCGCCGCCACTGGATCCGGGCTGCAGCGTCACGGAGCCGGGACAGGAACCCCCGACGTAGCGGCGGCGGCATGCTGCCCCCGTCCAGCAGTCTACACGCCGGATGGGTCAGCTGACCTGGCAGGGGCCGTCTGGTGACCTGGTGGGGCCCAGCACCGCCGGGGGAGACGATAACGGCCCGGTCCGGTCCGCATGATGAACCGGGCTCTGGGACGGTCGGCTCCGTCGCTCGCCGGACTGAATGGAGCTCAGTCTTCCCAGAGGAGACGGTCTGGTTCATCGGTGTTTCCTCCTCTGACCTGGAGATATCTCACTGGTCATCATTATGGAGATATACTGGTTCTAACGGCTGTTAACTGTTTTAACGGCTGTTAACTGGAGTTAGCACTCGGACCACGGGACCGGGCATGAAAAGGAGCGCTGGACGCCGACAGCTCCCCTAGTACACCAGACTGGTGTACTGAAACTTGAATTTCCCCCTTGGGCGATTAATTAAGTATTTCTGAATTGAATTTGAATTTGAATATACTCAAAGAATGATCAGTAATTGTTTGCCTGCGGTTGTGTCATTTTGTCTTTTTTGACAGTGAGCAAATTACAAAGCAACAGTCCCACATAGACAGGCTATATGTGTCCCTGAAGGACATGGTGGAGCACAGAAAGACCAAGCTGGAGCAGCAGTACTGGCTCTATCAGCTCAACAAGGAGGTGGAAGAACTGGAGAAGTGGATCACTGAGCGTGAGGCGGTGGCTAGTTCCACTGAGCTCGGTCACGACCTTGAAGATGTGACGGTCAGTGCATCCATTTGATTTTAGTGTTTGTTTTACCTCAGAAAAAAAAATTGTGATCCAACAACATCCTAAAATGAGCCTCTCCCATTAATATATTCCATCATTATGCCCATTTAAAATCAGAAAATAGTTAATTTTGATTAGTAGGAAATCAGCCATATTTTACATATTAAAGTGCTCAGGTTATATATTATGAAAACTATATGGATTATTTCAGTTGAGTTCAGTTCAAGTGTTATTTGTATATCGCCGATTCGAAACAAGTATCGCTGAGTACTGTCTGCATTGCAATGAAAACTTATGCCATCCTGCCTGATAAGAGAAATAGACAACAGTCCAGAAACAAATCAGCATCCTCTAAAGGCAGTCCGACTGACAACACCTGAGAGGCTGGGGTGAAAAATGGTTTGTGAAAAACCTCAAGTCCTCACTACTGAGAGTTAAAGGGATACTTTGCTCAACAAAATTACTAGGATTAGGCAACAGCCCTCTTGTGAAAAGTTATATGCTTCGCAAACTTTCAACGGCCATGTGTCTAGATTAGAACAAAAAATGTTTGGAGTCCATCCGACCAAATCTCTGGGAGGAGTTTGTTAAAGTACGAGGCCTGGAAATTACCAAAATATTGGAAGAACTTCATATTCCATTCGTAATAGCAGACTTCCTGTGAGAATTAGAGCAGGGGTCCAAGAGACTTTTTTGTAGGTCTGAGGATGATACATCAGTCACACAAAGTTCATGTCTGTAGGTGGAAGCATATGGAGGGGCTCGTCATTTAAAAAAAACAAGGTGGTGCTATTGAGCCATTTTGTGTACTCATGTGCTGCACCCATAAAAAAAATATGTAAAATTCTGACACAACTAATGTGTGTGCTAAACACATTCTTCATTCACAACACGGTCACTTAGACTTTCAAGTTATGATACATGTCTGTATTCTGTATCTGTATCTGAAGATATCAAAGATGTTTTAAATTTAAGTGAAGATATGCAATGATGTCATATACAATATAATTGACTTACATTTGATTATTGCATACTAGGTCATCAAATTGGTGTCAGTTGAGTCTGGCAACGCGGTTGCCTGTAGGGATTTTTAATGTCCAGCAGGTGTCAGTATTCAGTGACTCAGTATCGACACGTATCAATTAGGGCTGGGCCAAAAAATCGATTTTTATATTAATCGCGATTTTTTTCTTGGGATTTTAAAAAATCGATTCTCATACACGAATCGATTTTTGGCTCTGTGGAAATACTCCGCTCGCTGTCTCTTTTGTCATCTACACTTCCGGAAATAGAAGCACGTGTGTCACCATAGTAACCAGAATGCCGGCAAATTCACGCGACAAAATGGCGGAGTGCAGCGAGCGGAGTACTTTCAGAGTCTGAACTCTTTCCCACACCGCCCCACTTCAAATCAAACGTATGGACTTTATTTGGTTTTTATAAAAAGCACGAGGCAGGAGAGCTCGATATGAGGAAAGCCATATGTAAGCTTTGTCGCGGTCAAATCTCTTACTGTGGTAACACCACGAACATGACGGCGCACATCCTTCGCCACTGTGCTCTCTGACAGGCTGGGTCCGCATTTACTCGAGAGGTAAAGATACTGGCGGTGACAGCTAATGTCAGGCCCCGGGTAGTTTAATTAATTATTCATTAACGTGGCGTGTTTGTCATAAACAATCGTGTTGCCGTAGCGTGTTATTACCGGTTTGCCCGACAGCTGTAAAGCACAACGGATCGCCAACATGACAACGCTGGATGAGAGAACATATTCACGACACGTCCTGACCGGTGTAGGCTATTAGTGTTAGCAGTTGCTACCAACAGCATCTGTATCCGCAAAGAGAATAACGACGTGGATTTATTGTCGTTTACATCACGTAGCCTATGTAGCAACTGAACCAGGTAGAGGAAGACAACTTTAGGTAAGAAAATCAAGTTTTATTCAACGCTAGACAACTTTTAAAATTAGCAACTATAGGCTGTATTGTCTCGGTTCTATTCGGGTAACTCGGTTCAGTTCGTGGTCGGAAACTAAAGACCCGGGTCGGGTCGTTTACGGGTCCAAAAATTGCGGGTCCATTCAGGTTTGGACTCCCGAACTTATGATAATAGCTCGGGTCGGGTCGGTTTTGGGTCGAATTTTCACGGCTCCATTCTGGTTCGGGTCCATGAAAGTGGACCCGTGAAGACCTCTAAACCAGAGGTCTTCAACCCTGGTCCTCGAGGCACCTATCCAGCAAGTTTTAGAGGTTTCCCAGCTTCAACACACCTGATTTTAATTAATGGTCATTATCAGGTTGTCCTCAAAGTCTGCACAAGCCTGTTGATGACACAGCCACTTGTATCACGGTGTGAAGAAGAAGGGGAAACATCTAAAACCTGCTGGATAGGGTGCCTGGAGGACCAGGGTTGAACACCTCTGCTCTAAACTACAGAAATTGCGCATTTTTTTAAAATCCATCCATCCATCCATCCATCCATCCATCCATCCATCCATTTTTTTAAAATATTAAAACTTATTTAATCTTTATATTTTTATTATTATTTCATACTTAAAATAATAATAATAATAAGAAGAAGAAGAATATATTATTATAATATTATATATAACAATCAATAATTACATATAATAAATATATATTTAATATTATTATTATATGATTTTTATATTTCAATAATTGAAATATAAAAATCGCAATACTTGGTAAAATCGAAATGCAATACTTGTTTAATCAGAATCGCAATATAAATCGAATCAGGACCCAAAAATCGTAGGAGAATCGAATCGGCACAAAAGTGTATCGGCACAGCCCTAGTATCAATACAGTTTGGCAACGTGTTGAAATGTTCCATGATGCGTCATCAACCCATCACTAATGTCCCAGTTAGAGATCATAACGGAACAGCACTTACAACCCGACAAAGAGTAGTTTCTCCTCCAAGAGGCAGCCACACAATGAGACAGGGACCTTTGGTCTATTTAACCAAACATTTGGATGGTAAACCTGGCTCAGCTGTGTGATGCACAGGTGGAAACACATCAAGCTGGCGGAGAATGAAATTGGGGATGTATTTCCCCTCTATGACCAGACCAAGAGGGGGTCTACTCCTGATAGTTGTTCTTGTTGGAAGCCGTTGAGAATAAAGCAAGACTCAAAATATTCTTCGTCTCTTTCTGCTGACTTCCACAATATATATATATATTAGGGGTGTACCGATACACAAAACTCTCGGTTCGGTACGTACCTCGGTTTTGAGGTCACGGTTCGGTTCATTTTCGGTTCAGTAAGAAAACAAAATGCAAAATATAAATGTGCTAGTTGTTTATTACACACTTTTGTGCTTTTTAACAATAGGAACATTAGCCTATACAAAGCTAGAATTTTGCTCAAAAATATAAATACAATATTCTGAAATGTAGATATTTTGAAAAACAAAATAAAAATAACATTGGCTCAGACTTTTTATATCCATCTGATGTGCAAAATTGAACAGTTGCAACACTGAACAGTTTCAAGTTGTTGCTCAGATTAAATAACATGAATAAGGCTCAGACTGTTTCTTTAAAAACAAATCATTTTATTTTTTCATAAAGTCCTGGTATGATTTTCTGGCTAAAATGTGGACGAGAAGGTAATTGATATCGGGGCTCAATTACTTTTATCATGTGTTTGAAGCCAGCGTTTAGGGTGATTAGGGTCTTAAATCTGCAGCTATAAAACACACTTCGGCTCCCCGGTGAAATATAAACAGGGACAAAGAGAAGTTGATAAAACCAAAGTGGTTTGCCGACATTGTTCATCCGAGATCTGGTATGTTTCTGGCAACACGTCTAACCTGTTAACTCATTTGAAACGACACCACCCCAGCGTGAATATCGCTACAAAAAGAGAAAGACGACCCGAGTACAAACACAGCTTCCCACTTCCCACCGCATTTAACACTATGTCGCGGGAGGCTTATTGCCAAGGCTAGCGGCATTAGCATTAGCCATGACGTCCGCTACAACTGCTGTTTGTTGTGCTCCACAACATGCGGTCCTCTACTTAATATGTCCGTGTGGAAACTCGTTCGGTACGCCTCCGTCCCGAACTGACCACAACGTACCGAAACGGTTCAATACAAATACATGTACCGTTACACCCCTAAATATATATATATTATTCTTTCTCTCGACCACCCTGGTGGTGTTGTCTCCTTCAAACGGGTGCTCTGGGAGCCCGAGGGTTCTCAGAGGTTGTTCCTGGTATCTGCTGGAGCCACCAACCCAGCTTGGGGGTTACAGCTACCAGTGCCCCAATCACTATTGGCACCACTGCTGTCTTCACACTCCACAGTTTTTCCAGCTCTTCCTTTAGCCCGTGGTATTTCTCGAGTTTCAAGTGTTCCTTCCTCCTGATGTAGCCCTTGCTTGGCATGGCCACATCCACCTGGAGTGCCCTGGTTCCTCAACAGCTGACGCGGACCATGTTAACATAGATGATGTCTGAGCATGACTCTATGGGCCTGATTTACTAAAGGTTTGCGTGCGTAAAAACGTGTGCAAACTTGACACCACCCGCAAACCAATGCGCAAGCTGATTTACTAACAGCGTGCAAAGAGGACTGCGCCTCTCAAATGAGGAAAATAGCACACGCTGTTCATTTAGTACTTTTGCTCTGATGAATAAACAATATGGGGTGTACCCGCCAGAAAGCGCTAAATACTGGGAGGGGAAAATGCAAATAGGTTCATTTACCACACGCAATGAGATTTACCAACCCTGAAAGTAATTGCGGGGATTGTGATTGCGTCTGTATTTAGTACGTTCGAAAGGAAGGTGCTAATCTGTCCAGCATTACGCACCGATGGCTGCTGTTATTGTGGCAAGGAGGCGACATCGCCAAAATCAAAGAATACGCAGAGAGAGAGTCTTTCGGACTCGTGTAAATTTGTTTGGAATGAATGAAAACCAGATAGTTGAAACTTAAGGGCTGATTTGGAGCCGGTCACAAGCACATGCAAAAGGAGAAATATTTTATTTGAATGTTAAATCGAGTATTATTCAGCAAAAGGTTGCCACAGGAGGCACATTCATTTTTTTATTTGTGATAATAAATAAATCACGTGTTTTCATGGAGAAAAAAGTGTTTCTTATTGTGCGCCTACCTTGTTCTGCAGTTGGCTCTAGCGTGTCAGACCCCAGTATCCCAGTTATCTGCTCCTCCAGAAGGTGAGCTGCACCTGCTGCTCAATGCTGGTTAGAGGCATCTCTTCCCTCCACCTGTCTGTCTTGTTTGCCGAAGTTTTATTAAAGGCCACTTTTTCTTTAGTTCTTCGCCTTATATCTTGCCACCTTCTTTTAACCTCATCTGCCGTTCTTTTTGTCTTACCAACTGCATTTTATTCTATCGCAGATTTTCTCCCATATTGCGTTTCTTTTGGTAATGTTTAAATTTCTTTGCTGTAGTTCATGAATGTGTTTATTTGCCTCTTCCACTAATATCTCTAACTCCAACTCGTCAAATTTCATTTTGCGCTTGCGTCTATCCTGCTTTCCATCCAGACTCTCCATGGCGCAAACCTTAAGACACGCAACACCTCATTTAAATACTGCGGTTTGCACCCGTTATCAATTGCGCGAGCATTCTTAGTTGATCACCCGCAAAACACACAACAGCACGCGCAAACTTTTTCAGTGCACACGCAATTTAGTACTCTTTATTCAGGATCTTAGTAAATCAGGCCCTATATGTATTAGTGTCGCTCATTCCAAGGTGTAGGCATTTACCGTAAAGGACCTAGCCTAAGGATCCACCTGATATCAATGGTTGCCCCGCTGGGGTTTGAACCTCCGATCTCCTGTACCAAAGTCAGTAGCTTAGTTATGGATATATATCTCAGTAATCACTTTTGACCAAGTGTAACGAAAAGGAATATTGGACATATGTATGAAATCCTCCTGTTTCCTGTTAAATTGACCAAGGTTAAAAGATTGAATCAAAACCCATCATTCTGTTGTTCAGTACTCTCAATTATCTTTAAACCTGCATACAGTTTGCAGGTTAATTGTGTTAATTGTGATTTGAGTTTGACTGATAAACACTTTATCAAGAATATAATAATCACACTATCACAATCATTTCATCAGAGGAGTTGAAAAAATATTCATTTATTTCTATATTAGCATAGGGAACACATGGAGCCCCATACTCCTTGCTGTATTGGAAGAATCAGAAGGACTTTCAGGATCGGGAAGTAACCGTGTTATAAGTCCTTAAAGGGTTGTGTGTCATGTGTGTTACTCCAGGTGCTTCAGGAGAGATTCACCAAGTTTGCCTCAGAAACCAACAGTATCGGTGAGCAGCGCATGGAGCAGGTGAACAAAATGGTGAATGAGATGATCGACTGTGGCCACTCGGATGCCGCCACCATCGCAGAGTGGAAAGACGGTCTAAACGAGTCATGGGCCGACCTTCTGGAGCTCATGGAAACTCGCAGACAGATGCTGGCAGCATCACATCAACTGCACAGGTTCTTCACCGACTGCAAGGAGGTACAGTCTGTGACCTAGGTGTACAGTGTATTTATTTATTTATTTTATCACCTTTTGACATTTAATTTATTAAATCATTTTCGAAGACAGTCTAGTCATGATATGTGGCTTTTATTTTTAAAGCGCTGGTTATGACAATGCTTTACTACGTTGTAGGTCTTGGCACAGATTGCAGGGAAGATAAAGCAGCTGCCAGAGGTGAGGGCATGCCAAGCCAACATCACCAATCCGGCCACGCTGCAGAGACTCATGCACTCCTTTGAGCATGCCCTTCAGCTGCTAGTTGCACAGGCAAGTGATCTAAACCTTATTCTTGATAAGTTAATTGAAAAGCTGATTTTGGGTGAATTACAATTCCTCTCTTAACCTTCAATCTCAACCCTTAACCCTCAATTTTTGGCCCTGAATCTAAACCCTCGAAAGAAGTGTAAGGGTTAGCTTGTGGCTTAGAAATGGGACACCCCTCGAGTGCAGTTACGTCATCAGACTGAAATGTATCAGAGCCGTGTTGTCTCTGTATTTCCTGAAATGACACAGGGATAACATTGAAAAGAGCGCCGTATATTCTCTAAATAATATTAGCAAATAACACAATAGAGGATACATTATTCAGTCCTCCGTCGCTGCACAACAAGGTATACAAGTAACGTGAAGCAGACCGGGACTGCCGGTCCGGCAGCAAACATCGTAAAGTAAAAAAAATGTTACGCAACAACAATCCATGAAAAAAAATCTCAAACAAAAACAATAAAATGGTTTCGTAACATTTATATCTTTAAGATACACGAAGATACTTACATTTGTAGCTAGCTTTTTTTGTCACCATAATTTTCAAAGATGTCTTGGCTAAATTACCCAGTGCCTTCTGGGTAGCCTTTACTACCAAGGGTGGTGTCGGAAAATCTCAATTTTGAGGGCGATACAGCCCTAAAAACCTGTCCATCAATTTGACTTTCTAAGAATTGGGACAACACTTGCACTTAGCGGGAGCGGACATTTTTGAGACTGAGGGTTGAGATTGAGGGTTAAGGGAGGAATTGGAATTCACCCTTTATATATTTATTATTATTTGTTGATTTATTCAATTTATGAGATCCAAAGCTCAAAATGAATAGTTGAGATTATTTTCTCTCATCTTTCAATGCTGGTTTTTCTGAAAATCATTCCCGGAAGGTCAAGCCGTTAACTACCACTGTTCTGTCTTGGTGCAGGTAAGACAGCTGCAGGAAAATGCCGGCCAGCTGCGGACCATCTATGCAGGTGAGAAGGCTGAGGCCATCATGGTGAAAGAACAGGAAGTGATGGAGGCCTGGAAGGAGCTGCTGACCTCTTGTGAGGCCAGTCGTGTCCAGGTGACTTCAGTAACCGACAAAGTGCAGTTCTTCTCAGTGGTGCGTGAGAACCTCATGTGGATGGAAGGCATCATGGGCCAGATAGGATGGGATGAGCCGAGGTGAGACATATATACACTATACTGCCAAAAGTATTCACTCACATGCTTTGACTCACATATGAGCTTTAGCTCCTCCCATTCCTAATCAATATGACAAGGCTCCACCCTTTGTAGCCAGAACAGCTTCAGCTCTTCTAGGAAGGCTGTCCACCAGGTTTAGGAGTGTGTTTATGGGGATTTCTGTCCATTCTTCCAGAAGAACATTAGTGAGGTCAAACACTGATGTTGGACCAGAAGGTCTGGTTCTCAGTCTCTGCTCTAATTCATCCCAAAGGTCTTCTATCAGGTTGAAGTCAGGACTCTGTGCAGGACAGTCAAGTTCATCCTCCAGACTCTTCCATCCATGTCTTTATGGACCTTGCTTTGTGCACTGGTGCCCAGTCATGTTGAAGAGGAAGCTCCAGCTCCAAACTGGTCCCACAAAGTTGGGATCATGGAATTGTCCAGAATGTCTTCAGAGTTCCTTTCACTGGAACTAAGGGTCCAAGCCCAGCTCCTGAAAAACAACCCACCCCACAGGGCCGGCTCTTGTCATAGGCGATATAGGCGGCCGCCTGGGGCGCCTCCTGCTGGAGGGGTGCCGCCACGCCGCCAGTCTCCGTTGGCCTTGAGGTTCAAAACATACCTGAGATCCACCATGTCTCAGGAGCGTTTAAATGGACTTGCCCTGATAAGTATAAACCGTGAGATGTCTAGGCAGGTGTCATTTGACGACACCATAGGTGCCTTTGCTGCCAGGAAGTCCAGACTTTAGTTGAAAGTAACTGTTGTTACCGTTGAGTTTGTCGTTGTTCAAATGCTGAAGTTAAACTGTCGTGATTGCTCAGTTGGTTGTTGTCATTGAATTGCAGTGGGCTCGGGGGGAGTGTAATCTCGCCTGGGGTACCAGATTGGGTAGAGCCGCCCCTGCCACACCATAACCCCCCCCTCCACCAAACTTTAGACTTGGATCAGTGCTATCAGACCAGTACCGTTCTCCTGGAAACCACCGAACCCAGACTCTTCCATCAGATCACCAGATGGAGAAGTGTGATTCTTCCCTCCAGAGAACGTTCCTCCACTGCTCTAGAGTCCAGTGGTGGCTGTTTTACACCACTGCATCCGACGCTTTCCATTAGTCTTGGTGAAGTCTGGCTTGGATGCAGCTGCTCCACCATGGAAACCCATTCATGAAGCTCTCTGCTCTGTTCTTGAGCTAATCTGAAGGTCACTTAAAGTTTAAAGGTTTGTCGTGATTGACTCTGGAAAAAGACTCTTCGCACTACGCGCTTCAGCATCCGCTGGACCCGCTACGTCAGTTTCCGTGTCCTACCACTTCGTGGCTGAGCTGCTGTTGCTCCCAAACGCTTACATTTCATTATAATACAGCTGACAGTTGACTGGAATATTTAGGAGCGAGGAAATTTCACAACTGGATTTGTTGCACAGGTGTCACAGTTCCACACTGCAGTTCCATGAGAGCGACCAATTCTTTCACAGATGGGTGAAGACTACAAACTAAAAACAATCTGCCGGTCTAGGTGCTTAATTTTATACACCTGTGGGCATGGAAGTGATTGGAACACCTGATTCCAATAATTTGGATAGGTGAGCAAATACTTTTGGCAATATAGTGTATGTGTATACTTGTTGATATATGCACCTTACTTTATGATGATATACAACACAAGAGTGCAAGTTTAGAAACTGCATTTTGAATTGTAATTGTTCAGTTCAACGTAAAGTCCCTGAACATGGTCTTTTTTTAAAATCTGCATTTACATTCATGGTTAGTGCCATTATCTGGCAAAACCATCTTATGTATATATGCAATATAATCTTGTAGCAGATTTTATTTTATTTTTTGTGCTAATATGAAAGGTGAACATGTCCTTCACCAGTCCTCTCTGGCAGTTAATTCTAACATCTTTATTAACATCTTAAATCCTGATTCTGTCAGAGAGGACTAAAAAAACACCAGCAGTGAGACATTTAAATACAAGAAAATTAAAAAGACACGACATTGATGTGCGGTGTGTGCTAAGTTGTGAAGTGTGAGAGGGTGTTGTGTAGTGGATTGTGTTGTAATACAGGACAAACTTAAAGCATAGTCTCCGTCTCTCTCCATCTTTGTTTTCATACCTGTTAAATATTTTTCCTTGGTGTCTCTTAAGTGGTGTCACTTCATATTTCCTGCTCTGTGCTGTGTGCACACATGTCCGTGCAAAAAACCCGACACAATATAGCTAACACCATAGACATATATAGAGATAGACGCCGCATTGGCTGTTTGGAACGAGAAATGCGGCCGCCATCTTGGACCGGTCATTCTCTGGGATTATAACCGTAGTAGTATTACCGTACGTCGAGTCGCAGCACAAGTGAGAGAACATATTTTTCTGTCTAAAAGACGTCTAATAAATGTCTAATAAACGTCTAACGGTCCCTAGACGTCTGGGCTAAAATCGGTCTACCACTGGTCTAAATGAAAGTTTTAGACTAGCCGTTTCTAAATCTAAACTACATTGTACATTGATCAATAACTGTTAAAAATGTTTTAATCCAGCATTTGGCCACCATTTATACAATTTACTATTGTTTTATTTTGTATTTAATTATTAATGGATTAAATTGTACCGTATAGATTTGCGTTAATATAGACCGATTATAGACGGGCGAATTTCATGTGTGAACTTAAACGAGACGTCTATTGCTCAGTGGGTTACTATAATATTGGTTGTATTTTGTTCATTGAATATTACCAGAGTTGAGAAGGAGCAAAGATCCTTTGTTACCGTAACGTTAATGAAACGACGCTAAGCTAATGGCAGTTAACAATGTTACAGTATGTTTATTGTTCACCCGGCTATGAACTGAGACTTGATAAGTCATATTCCATAACACTGACTTAGGTTACAACTGACACAAGAATTGCTATTGTAGAAATATAATTATATTGCTATATGCTATTGCTATGTTTTTCAATGTCACTCTGTAGCCTATAGTGCATTATATTGTCTGATTAATCTTAATTAATCATTAATCTTAATTAATCGTGAAAATCAGTTCGTTTCGTGAGGTATGATTAAATACATTGACGGCACACCTGCCAAACAAATAACACTGAGCGGAGCGGGTGACCGGTCCAAGATGGCGGCCCCAAATCTCGTCAGCGCCAGTAGGGAGTAGCGTTGGATGCGGCGTCTATCTCTATATATGTCTATGGCTAACACTCCCTGAACCCATTGGGTCAATGAGAGCGCCACTGCTACCTACTGGAGTATGTGTGCAATTACACTTTATTCCAGTAAGGCAAAAAAAAAAAAAAAACATGTTCCCTGGCATCGCACAGCGCCCCCCCACGGGGGCGCGCCCTGCTATTTGAGAAGGACTGGTGTAACTGAAGAGCTGCTAGAGGGCAAGGCTCTTAAAATTAAAAGGAATATTTTTCTCTTCAAACTGCTCTTAAAGCCAGACCTTTAACCACACAGATATAATGTATACATCAAAACATGGGTATTTTTGTCCTTTTTAAGACCATATGCCTTTCCAAGTGCTGTGACCTACAGAATTCAAACTATGAGCCTCAGAGTCCGACGTGACCAGAAATTCTGCATGCTTTATAATGGGAGACCGTGAACTTATTTTTTGAACTTCAGAAATGACCAATGTTTTTAAACTGCCATCGTGTTGTCATCTTTAGCATCTGGACAATAAAATACACATTGCTGCGTCCGTCTAAGTCTTCTGACACTCATGGTGTTGGAATGGTTAAGATTAGTCAAACAGGGTTGACACAGGATTGCAGAGTTTGAAGGTTGCTCAGAGCCAAAATCACAGTGAGTCTTCTCTGTATCTGGTCAATACTTACAGACTTTCAGTTACAACTGGGGTTTCCAACATTTTTCCAAGAACCGGGTCATTGGTCACCTGATATTGGATCCTCCCTGATTTGCTGCTTGCTGTATACGATTCATGTCTCATTTAGTACCAGTGTGTTTTTGTATTTATGTCTCTGCTATTGTTAGAATAGAATAGAATGTCAGTCAACAGAGGATTTGCATCCTCTGTTGACTGACAGGAGCCGAAAAATACAGACTGTGTAACGTTGTCAGTTCCTGAATAAAGTGCCGTTCAGAGCAGAGAAAACCGGACTTTTTCTTTCGTTTTCACTGGCGTGTTAGCCGCTGGTCACGAGCCTGGAATAGCACAGTACGGCGGTTTCCCTGCTACGGTTCGGAGACCAGAGGCCATACGGTAACACATGAAAGCGCATTTTGATGTGATGTGCACCCTAAACACGGCCACTTTTTGCCAAATAAACTTTTTCTAAATTATTTAGATATGTTTGCCTTGGTGACACATGACAAATGTGCAGAAATCCTAGAAAAAAAATCATCTTTTTCTAAGTTGATGGTGGATTTTGTGGCCCTCGCCACTGGAGACAAGGCAGAAAAAAACGGTCGAAATGGTCAAATTTTGGTTGCATTTTGCGACCATTTAGTCACGATTTTATGCCCTGTCATTACTTGACAGGGAGCTGCTCCATCTTGGTATTCACATGCAGTAGTTTGATAATTTGTCTTTGCCTCAAAAGAACCTCTATTCGGCTTTTTAAAATTATATCACACACTAAACACTAAAATATCAAATCACTTTTATATCATATTTCACTACTCCAGGGCACTTCCTGTCCTCCATGTACTTGATCTCACCTCACACAAAGGTGAAATCTGAGACGACAGAACTACCATTTCTAGCTGCTTATTTGTAAAAGAAATATTCAATAAATGTTTAAAATAATTAAAATCATTACGTCTTCTTATCAATGTAAGGTTGGTGTCTCGATTTAGAATGAAAACAGCAGACAGAACCAAACCACCACCCAAGTGAACAACACGCTGCACGTGAACACCTGTCTGTTCTGTACAAAAACAAAGACAAAGGGTCAGCAGTCGGCTGACGTCAGTTCAGTTGATAGTCACACACTCATACATCCACATAAAACCCACTCAGATAACTCATCCTCAGTGCCCGAGAAAGAGATACATGAGGATAGGAATGTCTGAAACATTCATGTTGTTCAAAAGGAAAATCACGGTGACATAAATGTGACATAAATAAACGTGACATTAATGACATGGCATAAACACAAATTGTATTTAGTGCATTTCTGTGTCCTCCAACTCTGACCATTCATGTCCACAGTTCCATCTCTCCACTGGTCAGGCCTGAACTATTCAACAGAATTAGTGGTCAAAATGATAATATTGAGGTCACCTCTAATTTTCAGGTGAAAAAAGGAAAATCAGTCCCTGAAATCATTACCAACAGCTAGACAATAAAAGAATGTGTTAAATGGGACAGAGAAGTTCATTTGACCACCATTATTCATTTTCACTTAACACATGTACTGTTAATTATAAAAACATACATTATTGTATTAATTATCATTATGCAACACTTTAAATGAGTGTGACGTACACAAAGAGCCCACAACAATTAAAATAACATACAACACCCAGAAAGGACACAAACATAAACAGAAAAACAAATTCATACCTACACTTTGGTTCCTTTCATCCAAATTCACACTGACACACAAATCACTTCACAACTTACATTCATCCAATAAAATAGGGGAATTCTCTCATCCTTAGCACACAAGTTGCCAAAGGAGAACATACAATGAAAACAGGTTGCCTTCCAGAGTGACCACAGTGGACCCAGGCCGGTGTCCCAACTCCCAGATCCCCAGAACTGCACCCTTCAAGGCACAAACGCTGAGGTGCGCCAGTATCTAAAAAAAAAAAACCAGAGAGCTGAGACACAGCCCAAAACCAGCAGTGCTTTGCCTCTTTCTCAGGTAGCCACAACAAACTCTCACAACCAAAACAGCCAGAGGCTCCACAGGACACTTGGACACAGACTCATTGTTTTTCCTATTTTTTCAATCCTGTGGATTGGATTGACTCCCACTGAGATGAACCAGAAAGACTCTAAGGCAGACGACACTCTCAAGTCAGCCTGACCTAAGCTATCTACTCTTATCTTACATATATATATATACTGTGGCACAAAGGCTCAGGTCAGAAGGAGTAGGGTTCATATCAAAATATTCATGTAAAATCAGCAAATTGTCTTAAAATTGTCTTTAACTGCCAGAAATATGACCACTGGTTATCATTTCACATTTTGAAAAATACAGAGTGGTGGACTAATAGACCCTAAGTTCCAATGTATGTATGTCCTTGTTCAGGGTAGAAGAATCATCATATGTATGGATTTTGGGGCATATTGAACAACACATATGCAAATTAGATTTTTCCATTCATGGCTAGATATTAAACTTGGCCATACGCTCATGGAATCGCCCTTTGATATAAAAGTTACAGTTTTCACTGTCAGTCATCTTCAATGTCTTTACTACTGATCTGAACCAATTTGAGATGTGTCGACTCATCCCACTCTGAGCAGGGATGCATAATGCAAAACATGACATTTCCTGTTGCCAATAGGTGGCGCTACAACTGTTTCTCATTATTACAGGTTCTACGTGTTCAGGATGGGACTACGATCATACTCATCCGTTTTGGACCAAATTAAACACTGTATGGCCAAGTTACAGCCATTCCTCTTTCATGGCGAGTCTTTGATATGACATCAAACTTCGCCGCGTCACTGCAGTCACGCCCTCTGGTAAAAAGTTTTAAGCTTCACAAAATTTCATCAGTCATGTGTTTAGAATTGAACAAAAGAAAATTGGAGTCAATCCAATCAAATCTCTGGGAGGGATTTGTTAAAGTATAGGCCTGGAAAAGACCGAAATACTGGAAAAACTGCATATTCCTTTGAAAATAGAGGACTTCCCATGGGAGTTAGATCATGGGTCCATGATAATTTTTTTTGTAGGTCTGAGGATGATACATCAGTCACACAAAGTTCATGTCTGTAGGTAAAAGCATGTAGAGGGGCTCACTGATACAAAAAAAGAAGGTGGCGCTATTGAGCCACTTTTGTGTGCCCATGCTCTGTACCCATAAAATACGTAAATTTTGCACACAACAAATGTGTGTGCAAAATTTCATGAGTTTTTGAGTATGTTAAGGCCCCCAAAAAGGCGATTCATTTTGGAGAATAATAAAAACAAAAAAAATTTTGGAGAAATTTTGAGGCATGGCCAATGAGGCTGCACATCTGTGAAAGGAATGACAAATCACATCTCTCCATCTGGCAGTCAAACAATAAAGACATGGATGGCAGAGTCTGTGGCCTGCAGTCCTGATCAAAACCTGATAGAAGACCTTTGGGATGAATTAGAGCAGAGACTGAGAACCAGACCTTCTGGTCCAACATCAGTGTTTGACCTCACAAATGCTCCTCTGGAAGAATGGTCCAAAATCCCCATAAACACACTCCTAAACCTTGTGGACAGCCTTCCCAGAAGAGTTGAATCTGTTCAAGCTGCAAAGGGTGGACCCACGTCATATTGATGTCTTAAAGAGGACAAAAATGCCTACATTTTGATGCATAAATTATGTCTATGGGGTTAAAACTCTGGCTTCAAGAGCAGTTTGAAGAAAAAAATGTTGTTTTAATTTTAACGACTCTGCAATCTAAGAGCTCGTCAGTTACACTGAAACGTAAACATTACGTCATTGGAAATGCATTGAGAGGTCTGAAAAAGGTAAAAGTTAAACTCAAAGAGCACAAAGTTTTCAGAGGATCTGGACACGACTCCTTTCATTTTGAATGGGAAAAATAAGATTTAAACAAATACAAATATTTTAAAAAGTATAAAGACTGAGCTGAACATTTTGACATTGGAACGGTTAAAATCGGACAAAGTATGTAAGAGGAGATAGCGGTCAAAGAAATTCACGCTGCTTTGGAGAAGAGGGTTTCAAATGTAACACTAGAAAAATTGCATTTACTGCGAAAATGCAGGCGTGAATTAATTAAGCTGAATTTTTGACCTGAACTCTGCTCAAAAGTAGAGAAAATGTTTGAAAAGCATGAATTTGAGAAGGAATCTGAACAACTGAATAGTCTTTGAACACAGCATAATTCAGCAAAAGGTCTCAGCATAATGTATTGAAAAGATAAAACATGACAACCACAGCAAAGGGAGCAACATGCTGAATGATGGTAAGGTAAGAGAATGGACAACATTCCTAAATTGGAAAAGATATATAGTGATAAATGCCCATAAATGTATGAGAAGTAAAGCACAATATTTAAAACCAGAAAGATTTGAAAAAGCAGAAGTCCAAGAATAAATCTTCAGCAGGAGATGAACATTTTCAGACATGAAGTGTTGAAGTTGTCAGAAGAATGTAAAAGTTGCTAAAATTTGCATAACATTGAGGAAAAAGTCAGACTACTTTATTACAATGGACTGAAAATTTGAAAAACATGAGTTGAAGAACTTTAGCTTTAGCTCAGACTTTAGCTGAACATCTTTGCAGAATGTATCAAGAGTTAAAACATGTGAACTGAAGCTAATTTAGCTAAATGCTAAACACGACTAAGACAGCTAAACTCAATCAAATCAAATCAAATCAAATTTATTGTCGCCACTGAGCCAGCATCCCAACACAGCAGAATTTGACTTCCCAGTTCACCGTCCAAGAGAAACATACAAAAACAACACAACATATGGACAGGAGTCAACGGTGCTTGGGTCAGCGCTATAAGAGCGCTTCAATTTTAGCAGAAGAAAATATGACCACATAGGGGATGGGGGGGGGAGAGGATAAAAAACAGGTGTCTCACACCACATGTCCTTGATCAGAGGCACGTGTTGTGGGATTCACAAAAAAAACCTCAGCACAGGCATAACAAGCTCAATACAAGACAAGACATCATATCAGGAAAAGGTCCCAGCCAAGCGGCCCGTGCATGCTCGCCCGGTGGCACGCAGCCGGTGGCGCGCAGTGCAATCAGTCCGCTCCACGTGGGGGAGTACACCAGGATCCAGCGAGGACGTTGAGAGTCAGGGAAAGGCAATGGAGCAGGGGATGGTGTGGGGGGGGAGCCTACTTCGGATAAGACCTCGGTGAGATTCTTTTTCAGTTCGGCCTTGGCCAAGGCCGCTCAGGGGAGCCAGATTCAGATAAGAGAGATTGTTTTCGGTCAGACTGACAGTGAATTTTGCCTGCCTTGAGTCCTTTGCTGGTTTTCTCTCGTGGGAAAATCCAAAAGTCCGAATTATTCGTGTCCATTCTCCCTGAGCAGTGCATGTAGTTTCCCCAGGTTGTTATCCATTTTCCCCATCAGTTCATGCATCTGAAGCTGTCGGTGGCTCACGCCGTGAATCACGTCCAGTTTCCGATTCATCTCGTCTCTTTTTACAGTCTCGGCACCCACAGCACGGCTAACCTCCACGCACACGGACATCAGGACCGGAATAGCAGCATCCATGCGCTTAATTTTCCGATACATCAGGTATCCGCCAACGCCAAACTTCAGATATCCGATTATCATAAATCCAAATATGTAGACATCTTCAGCGTCCTCGATGAACAGAGGAGCCTGGCAGCTCAAGCGCCACTTCCCCCATGGATCTTGAACGTACCCCGCTGGCTCTGTGCCATCTGGACATGAAGGCTCACCTGTAGATTCCCTTCTTGTAGAAAAAATTTGATCAATTGCATTGAGAGACCAGCTAACCAGATCCATGGTTAATTTAGATCTTCAGATTTTATCCGTATGAGGCTCCAAAAAACACACAGACAGGACAAAGAGCAGCGAGGATCAGATAGAGGGGCAGGAGCTCACAGAAAAGCGTCCGCCTTCGCTGGAGAGCAGAGAGAGAAGAGAAAACTCAGAGAAAATGTTAATAGCAACAAGAGTTCATGAAAAAAACCTTTCTAAAAGCTAATGACAAATCAAAAAGAAGTAAGCTAAATGCAACAATGTTAGCTCCACAGCTCAGTGAGAAAAAGGGGATCAAGGAAGACAATGGAAACGACTGCAGAATTAGCAGCATGTTAAACGAAGCTAACTTAGCATCATGCTCACAACTGCTGAGTCAGCAGCAGTTAAGGCAGGTGTCCGAATATTTTTGGCAATGTAGTGTATGTTTGTTTTCATGCTGACCACCGTCTGTGAATGTGGCATGAGAAAGGCTGGTTAACAGTGTCAAACACCTATTTTGATGTATGTAATTACCTGTAAAAATAAAGGAGGATGAGCTGGATAAGCAAAGGAATGACCTCTCACCTTTAACCTGCAGGTGTGTGGTTGAGCGAGAGAGAGAGATAGACTGGTGAACCAACTGACACTCTAAGCCAGGGGTCCCCAACCTTTCTGGGTCTGAGGGCTACCAAGGGCTACCTGAGGGCTACTTGTTTGTTTAAAAGCCTCTACTGATGTCTCGACATTCTTCTCAAATCACTATGATTGAATGATAATTTGCTTATATGTTATAAAGAACTGTTCTTTATAGGTTATAAAGAAATAATCTCATATTTAAATTAAGAAAAATATGAACTGTAACTAAAATCCTGTAGTTGTCACTATTTAGTAACATCCTTGGTGGGCACCTCAGAAGCTCCTGGAGGGCTACCTGGCACCTGCGGGCACCACGCTGGTGACACCTGCTCTAAGCTGACTGTACTCTGGAGCTGCAGCCTGCCATCACATCCAAAATGGCATTACAAAGGCTGGTTAACAGTGTCACCACTCACTTTGATGTATGTGATTACCTGTAAAAATAAAGGAGGATGAGCTGGATAAGCAAAGGAATTAGCTCGCAGCTATTGATTAACATGCAGGTGTGTGTGGTTGAGAGAATCAGAGACAGAACTGCAGCTCCACTGTCTCCTTTCAATCAAAATCCAGATTTTTTTAAGTTTGGAACCAAACCTTCTGGTCCAACATCAGGTTGTGACCTCACAAATGCACTTCTGAGTCAATGGTCAAAAATCCCCATAAACATACTCCTAAACCTTGTGGACAGCCTTACCAGAAGAGTTGAAGCTGTTCTAGCAGCAAAGGGTGGAGCCTCATCATATTGATTAGGAATGGGAGGAGCTAAAGCTCATATGTGATACAAGGCAGGTGTCCCAATACTACAATATAATGATAATAATATAATAACAATATAATGTATGTTTTCATGCTAAACACCGTCTGTGAATGTGACATGACAAAGGCTGGTTAACAGTGTCAAACACGTATTTTGATGTATGCGATTGTCAGTCACAGTCTTATAATATTTTATATACTGTGGCTGTTGAACATGCAGGCAGGGGCGGTACTCCCCTGAAGCTCCGCCCCCACAGTCACATGTTCCGCTGCTGCAGCGTGTGTATGTGTGTGTGTGAGATCAAGAGAGACACAGACAGAGAACTGCAGACTCCACTGTCTCCTGTCAGTCCAAATCTAGATTTCTATGTCCTGAACAAACTGCTGTAATTCAAAAACAAAATAATTTTTTCAAAGAACTCTTGAACAGTGAGTGGCACAAGGCTTTCAGGAACGTACTGATATGTTTTTTATTTGGTAAATGTCTACCGTTTTTAAATTAGAGCAGTGTAAAAACATGAAACTTTTTCCTATCCGACAAAAGGATTCAGAACCCTCCCTATTGGAATAAAATGGAGCAGTTTCTTTAAACTCCCTGTTGATTTGACGGAAAAATAAAATAAACGCCACACAGACACAAATACCTACGTTCTGATGTATAAATGATGTCTGTGGGGTTAAAGGTCCTGCTGCAAGAGCAGGTTGAAGAGAAAAAAAAGTAATAACTTTAACTTTGAGAGCCTCTCACTCTAACAGACACTGAAACATAAACATTCCTTTACTGTAAATGCAGCTGAAAATCTAAAAAGATGAAAAAATAGTAAAACCTAAACGGCCATAATTCAAAAACGGTAAAACATTTTTAAAAACGGATTCAAACGATAATAGAATAAACGATAAAAGAATGAGGTTATATATAAGTTTCCCCAGTCAGAATGAGTCATGGTTGGTCAAAAAAATTGTAAGACTGACTTTGGTCATGTAGGTTTCTACACAGTGAATTAAATGTTGTACTGCATGTCTGGCTTCATGTTCACTCTCACAGTTAACTTTATAATGTGCACATTTACAAGTGGATCGCCGGTAAGATCTCCAAATGTATTTTGGGTAAAATCGTCATCAACAGCCGTCCATCAGCGTCATCATCAGTCACTCGGTTAAATCATGAGTGGCAGTTCATACAAGCATAAAAGTGGAGCAACAGATTGCAAAGAAAAGGAAAAAAAAGCGCAGGAAAAGACTAAACTAAAAATGATGGATGCATATCCTCCTGGAGATGAACCTGACATTGTTGGCAGCGAGTCAAGCCCACCAGAACTGGTACCACAGTCAGGGAGGTAGATTTACAGGTACAATTAGCTACAATCACTGACACTGAAAACAATATGTGAGTTAGTTGTAAACTGTTGATGTGGTTGTTATCGGAGTAGCCCCCCCGCCTAACGTTATTATTAGGGACCAGGTAGCCTAACGTTATTATCAGGAGCCAGGTAGCCTAACGTTATTATCAGGGGCCAGGTAGCCTAACGTTATTATTAGGGGCCAGGTTAGCCTAACGTTATTATTAGGGGCCAGGTAGCCTAACGTTATTATCCAGGGGCCAACGGTAGGTAGCCTAACGTTATTATCCAGGGGCCAGGTAGCCTAACGTTATTATCCAGGTAGCCTAAGGGCCCAGGTAGCCTAACGTTATTATTAGGGGCCAGGTAGCCTAACGTTATTATTAGGGACCAGGTAGCCTAACGTTATTATTAGGGACCAGGTAGCGGTAGCCTAACGTTATTATTAGGAGGCCAGGTAGCCTAATTAGTTATACTAGCCTTAGGGGCCAGGTAGCCTAACGTTATTATTATTATTAGGGGCCAGGTAGCCTAACGTTATTATATAACAGGGGCCAGGTAGCCTAAATTAGGTAGCCTTATTAGGAGCCAACGGTAGCCTAATGTTACTATTAGGGGCCAGGTAGCCTAATGTTTTTGTTGTTCCAGGTCCTAATGGTTTTATTAGACTTCATGTCGGTTTTGTCGGGTTACTCGTGCAAAAAGGCTCGTACAACGACATCCTCGGACTTGGTATTTATTAACAGCAATGGAAACACATCAGGAGAAATCAGCACTTGGTACCGAGCAGAATGAATGAATGAATGAATGAATGCTGGTAGCTACTACAACAATGACTGGTGAGTCTTCCACGTGACGTCACAACCGCCGAATACATTTTAGACAATATATCATGCCATAATACTACAGGTTTGATTGATTTCAGAATGACATGGTCGCTCTTCGTGGTGTTGAACTCTTTCTCAAATGCTTTGAGCAATGTGTCAAAAATGTAGTAATGCTTGTAAGCCCCACTGTTGCGGGTATGTGTGTGTTGTAAAACGATGTAATCACAAGCTTTATTGGGCTTAAAGAGCCCGGTCATGTGCCAAAACAGATTCACATAGGACGGGTTAGAAGTCCCAGTTGGGATATAAAAAGGCGATCTAGTGGGGAGCTCATAGACGCAAGTCTTCACATGGCGCTGCTCAGACTGAAAGTCCGGCCAGTTAACAGTGTTAAACACGTATTTTATTTATCTGCTATATGTCATATAATCAGTTTCTAACGCTTACAAGAATTCGTAGGTACACTTAAGGGGCAGAGGAGGTCCGGTTTGGTGACCTCAGGACTGTAGCTCTGCTTTTTGCAGATTATGCAGTCCTGCTGGCTTCATCAAGTCGAGTGTGAAATGGCAGAAATGCAAATCAGCACCTTTAAATCTATTGGAGACTTTGTTATACATTTATTATTAGGTTCCCAGACAGAGAGGTGTACCATTTTGGCTGAAGCACTGGTTCACATGTTCTACACAGGTGCATCTTGAACACCTGATGTTAAATCAATAAATCACTGTACTTTAAATAGTTTGGTCACGTCAATGTTGCAGCCATTCCATCAACAGCTGTCTGGTGTACGTATTGATTCCATGACCCCTTTTGCATGCAAATGTATATTAAACTTTGTTTTTCCTGAACATTTCTCAGTCAGAAAGGGGTAGAATGCCCACTTCTGGGTTGGGGTGATACCTTGGGTGGAGGGATTTAAGTATCTTGGAGTCTTGTTCACCGGTGAATGAAAAACAGAGAGGGAGATCAATGGTCATGGGGAAGAATAAGTTAAGACAAAAGGCAAATTAGGTGGTTGAGGCATATGGTCAGGATGCCTCCTGGACTCCTGTTTTGGGCATGTCCAACCCGGTAAAAGTCCCCAAGGCAGACCCAGGATCAATTGGAGAGATTTGTCAGGTTAAGCCAACCTAAAACACTTTTCAGAAGGAAGACAGGAGACAGTAGGTTATATTTTACAGAGAGTGCTCAGTTACGATATCCAACCTGCTCTGAGTTACTTCTGCCTGAACTCCCTATTTTATTCTCTTGGGGGACGTCCCTAGTTACATAGGATATGCAGCTCTGAGGGGGTGGGAGTGAGCAACTGCATATCTCTAGTTTGCATTTTATAAAGATAAGTGTACTTAGATAACTGTACAGTGCCTAATGTTCTGTCATGCAGTTCCAGTTCCTGCTCCTGCAACTGGAACTTGAATAAGTTAATGGATGGATGGATGGATGGAATTACTCATTTGAAATAGCTGACTTGTGCTTTCATAAAATGTACAATGCCTACATTATGCATTTTTTTTCAATGTCTTTTTTCTTAACTAAATAGAATCAAACTCTAAAGAAAATAATTCGTATTAATGAAAACGCCCTCTCTTTGATCTGCAGAAAGGGTGTCCATTCAGATGGTCATTTTGATGATCTAAACATACAATTTATGATTGATAAGTTGATTTGCTCTAAATATTTCAGCGATAGTTGTGGGTTCTTTCTTTCATTGGGGTTCCAGCAAATTTAGTTGGGGTATAAACAGAATTAAATGTTTGACAGTTTTTTTTTGTCTTTAATCAGTGAGATAATGAATTCTACATTATTTTTTTCCCCTCATTAATTTCATGATACTTTATCATTATTTTAAGTATGGTGTTAGTGGGTCTAGGATGTAGTATGTAACCTAAATGTGTCTTTGCGACACTATATCTGAGATAAAAAAAACAAAAGTTACAGTAACAGTAGAAGTTGTAATGGAAGAAAACCAAACTGTAACCTAAAACTTGAAAATGTACTTTTGATAATATGGTAACATGATTAAGTCAATATATTATGCTCTTTAAAAAGGTCTTATGCTAAGTCTTGATTTTACTCAAACTGATGGTGGTGGATCTACAGCAGTTATCAAGTCAAGAGATCACCAGTTATTATAACTCAACAGACAACATGCACAATACAGCTAATACTTTGCAGTCTACTGGTATTAGAATTCAGTAATAAGTTTAAGTTCCTCTAATGTAAATAAACTGACCTTACTCTCCTCAGGGATTTGACGGCTCTGGAAGGAATGATGAAACAACACCAGGAGCTGAAGGCAAAAATAGATGGCCGCAGCAAAACCATACAGCAGTGTGCAGATCTTGGCAAGATTTTGATAGCTGCAGGCAATCCTGCATCAGAGGAGGTTGGCCAACAAGCTGCACAACTTTACTGTCACACAAAATGCTTAAGTCGTACAATTATTTCATTAAGGCCTCTCCAAAAATGTTATTGTGTTCATGACTGCAGCTTGTCTTTTACCACAGATAAATGAGAAGTTGGAGAGTCTCTTGACTAAGCAGAAAGACCTTACTGAAAAATGGGACAAACACCAGGAAAAGTTGCAGAGCAGTGAGTAAATACATTACAGCTACTGAGCAACAAATCAACACAATGCTCAGATTTGACCTGTAACGTACTTTCATGTCTCGTACATCATGATTGATCTCAGTTTTCTTGTTTGAGCGAACATCACACCTTACTTATGAATATTACTTCAGCAGTAAGACTGTCAGCCCCACTACATGTAAAAAAAATCACATATTTTCACCGTAGAACACAGTAAGGACCAAATGTGGTAAAATGGTAAGGGTGCTGTTCATCTGCTGTCACCTACAGAACAGGAAAAATTCCAGTTTGCCCTGGAGACAGTAAAAGCAGAAGCCTGGCTGAAGGCCAAGGAGCCACTGATAACCACCAAGCAACAAGAGGGAGAAGAGGCCCAAGCCCAAACCGATGAGGTCGAGCAGCTTATACGACGCCATGAGGCCTTCCGCAAGGCTGCTGTAACTTGGAAAGATCGCTTCAGCTCCCTCCGCCAGCTTTCTGCCGTAAGCTTTACTATAGATGAATGTTTCATCGGTTTTCTGGAGTCACAATGTTATGCTGCTACAAAAGAGATATTGTCAATGCTTAGAAGACATTTGCACTTGCAGTTGTATTATTATATGCTTTAATTTGTCTCATGACATTGACTTATGGTGTAACCCCACACATAATGTGACGTATATAGTACTATGAATTATTGGTATAACTTTCTCTGTAGATGGAGAAGATAAAAGAGGAGGACAAAAAGGCAACCCCACTTTCCAGTCGAAGGATGTTCCCATTATCTTGTCTGAACCCCGGTGTTTCCTCAACCGGTGCTACCTATTCCTTCTTGAGGCAGACGATACAGGCTCACGCCGAGCCTAAACCCTTACAGACCAATTTGAATGCCACCTCCTCAACCCAGAGATTGTCTTCAACACTAGCCAGCTACAACCCTGTTTTCAATGGATCCGGATACCACGGACTGGAACAGCAGTCTGCTGGGAAGCTGGTAAACACCTCATACCTCGGTATGAACCTACACCCATCTGGGGGTGGAAGCAACTCTGGTTTCTCTGCATCCCAGAGTGGTGGAACAGACATCCCTACTTACCATGGGTTAAATAGTCAAACCGCTGGTAGCGCAGAGGGTTCTGGGTATTTCGGAGTGACTGCTGGGTGTGTGGGTGGTATGCAAAACCATCTAGGGAGTGGTAAGTTTGGAAGTTCAGGTAACATGGATCAGCTGCCAAGTGGTGGAGGGATGGGAAGCCCTGGCTTTCTGCCTCAACAAAATATGGGAAGTTCTGGATATTTGGCACCACAGCCTAATATGGGAAGTTCTGGATATTTGGCACAACAGCCTAATATGGGAAGTTCTGGATATTTGGCACAACAGCCTAATATGGGAAGTTCTGGATATTTGGCACAACAGCCTAATATGGGAAGTTCTGGATATTTGGCACAACAGCCTAATATGGGGAGTACTGGATATTTGGCACAACAGCCTAATATGGGGAGCACTGGATACCTAGCACAGAATTACCAGAGCAGTAGTGGATTGGGAAGCTCAAGCTACTTGCCACAAAATCATTACAGCAGTGGGAGTCTAGGCAGTTCCGGTTACTTGGCGCAGAGTGGAGGCATCATGGACCCTAAAATGGCGTATGCGTGGCAGCACCTGAAAGCTGACTACATGCAGCCGAAGATAAACCACATCCACAAGGCTATAAACCCCCTCCTGGAGGCCAGCCGAGCGCAGCGAGAACAGTTTGGGGACATCCCAATGGCAGACATGATGGGGCCAGAGTCAGGACTGGAGCTCCTCCATGGCCGTCTCCAGAGGGATCCCCGCGGCAGCCGCTCCGATCCTCAGATGGACCATCTGAGACGAGAGAGGGAGTACAAGCTGGGAAGACAGACCTCAAGTGAACAGGAAATCCAGGCAAGGCTGAACGAGCTGCCTCTGATCGTACGCCAGGAGCGCTACCGGAGGCATATGGAGAGGCAGTCGTCCAGCGAACACGAGGGGAGCAACAAGCAGAGGCTACAGAGGCAGGACTCAAGCGATTTAGAGGGTTCTGTTAAGGATGGATCCGACAAACGCTCAGGGTATGTCTTATGATGGTTAATTCTAAACAATTTACCAAAAAATTGGCTTCACACTTTACTGTGTGTCCAGCAGGATCCAAGGGATTTTTATGGTTTTGTAAAAAAATTCTGTTTGTGCTTTTATTTCTGGTGTCTCTGCAGGGAGAAAAGATCCACTATGGCAGAAATTGTAGAACAAGTCCAAGAGAGAGAGGCAGCATATGTAAGTAAAGTCTACATATTGTCCATTAATGTCATGTGCTATTATCATGTGATATTTTTTTGAATCATCAAGCTTTTATTTTATTTTTTATCTTTATATTATTCTATTTACTAAACTTTTTGAGATAAAGTCTGACAGAATCAAATTCCTCAGCCCAATTCCAATTCCTCTCTTAACCCTCAATCTCAACCCTTGCCCTTAACCCTCAATCTTGGCCCTCCAAAGTAAATGTAAGGGCCATCTCGTGACTTAGAAATGGGACTGTGTGGGGGCGGCCTTACGCCAAAGCTACTTCCAGTCTGTCAAGAAAATGACGACGATGAAGAAGAAAGAGAAGAAGACGTAGAAGAAGAATAAGATAATATAAATATATATAACGAAGACAGTAAGATAGTTTCGTAACATTTATATCTCTATTAACTACGAAAATAGGTACATTTGTAGCTCGCTTTTTTTTGGCACCATCCTTTTCGAAGACGTCTTGGCGAAAATACACACTGCCTTCTGGGTAGCCCTTACTTCCAAGGGTGGTGTCGGAAAATCTCAATATTGAAGGCGATACAGCCCTCAAACTTGTCCCTCAACTTGACTTTCTAAGAATCGGGACGACACTTGCACTTAGCGGGAGCGAACATTTTTGAGATTGAGGGTTAAGGGAGGAATTGGAATTCACCCTAAGGGCCAATTCCAATTCCTCTCTTAACCCTCAATCTTAACCCTCGAAAGTAAGTTTCAGGTCTATCTTGTGACTTAGAAATGGGACACCCCTTTAGTGCAGTTACGTCTTCAGACTGAAATGTATCAGAGCCGTGTTGTCTCTGTATTTCCTGAAATGACTCAGGGATAAACATTGAAAAGAGCGCTGTATATTCTCTAAATAATATTAGCAAATAACACAATACAGGATACATTATTCAGTCCTCCGTCGCTACACAACAAGGTATACAAGTAACGTGACGCCAACCCGGACCGCCGACGGGACCGGGACCCGGGACCACCGATGAGTACAACTAACGTGAAGCCGACCGAGACCGCTGTCGGGACTGGAACCCCCGGTCGGCGGCCGGTCCCGGGACCGACCGGGACCACCGACCACTGGCAGCAAACATCGTAAAGTAAAAAATAAATGTTACGCAACAACGATGTTAATCCATGAAAAAAGTCTCAAACAAACACAATAAAGTGGTTTTGTAACATTTATATCTTTAAGATATACGAAGATACTTACGTTTGTAGCTATCTTTTTTTGTCGCCATCCATTTCGAAGATGTCTTGGCTAAATTACCCAGTGCCTTCTGGGTAGCCCTTACTACCAAGGGTGGTGTCGGAAAATCTCAATTTTGAGGGCGATACAGCCCTCAAACTTGTCCCTCAACTTGACTTGCTAAGAATCGGGACAGCACTAGCACTTAGCGGGAGCGAACATTTTTGAGACTGAGGGTTGAGATTGAGGGTTAAGGGAGGAATTGGAATTGGCCTAAAGTCTGCCAGAATCAAATTCCTCATTTGCGTGCACAAATCAGGCAAATGAAGTTGATTTTGATAGTTCATCTTTCATTATGGTTCTATGTTACATTCATTCTTTTTTTTTCTTGTTTCTAAGGCACGGGGGGAGCCTTATCGACCACCTAGCAGCCTCTCAGCACCCGTGACTCGATTTGACGGACGCCCTCGTGCCAGAGACCGTCCCAAACCAAGGAGGCGGCCACGTCCAAAAGAGTCCGAGGACACTCGGAGATCTCGCTCAGCTCCAGCAACTGGTGCACCAACAACACCCCAGCCACCTTCACACACTGCCCATAATGAAGGCTTCCTCTACCGTAAAAAGGCCACCAGCACTGACCTTGAAGCCCAGCAGAGGAGCCCAAACAGGTACAAGCAGAACTGAAACCCCGCTCTTATCTTTTTAGCATAGGCTACATATAACACCCTCTCCCTGTCCTGCAGTACACAGTACACCTATCTTTTTAGCCATGTTTTCTCATGATTAACAGTCTTTACAGTAAGTCATTTTTTAGTTTTACTGATGAGGCTTTAGCGTTGATGCTGTTTTTGTATCATTAATGTAGCCATTAACACCTTTTCAGCCAACATGTACAATTAACATGGAACTAAAGTTAGTTTATTCTGATCTGTCAGCACCAGCTACAATTATAGCTAAATCAAACCAAATCAAACTTTATTTATATAGCTCAAAAAACTAATGGCTGTCAGCTCAAAATTAGAAGCCTGCTTTATTCTTGCCTCTGACTGAGAGGTCTAGGTCCAAGTTTTAAAAATGACAAACCTGTTTGTAAACTAGCTTCAGAAGAATCCAAAGCTTCACATGCATAACAGCAGTCAAAAGGTGTGTCTGGTCTGTCCATGGAGGTGTGGTTTTGGAGATCCGTCGGGCCTGGAGGACTGGGGGGGTCTGCACAGATTGATTGATTTGATTTGATTTGAGCAACCAATTCAGCCAGCACATTTCTTGAACTTTTATTTGTTGTAGCTTTGCAATGGCCCTGCTATGAAACTGTTATATTTTGTGCCTGATCATACACCTCCCGCTAGCCGCAAATCGTGGATTTAGGAACCTCCGCTAACTGCTATGCAATCTTCCGCTTCCCTAAAGCCGCTATCCGCTTTGCCGACTCCCTTACTCACATTGTAGGTGTGGCAATGGGCGTGTCATTTGCGCTTTCCGCAAACTTGGTATCTTGTGATCACGGGTTTAGGATAGCGGGTAGCGGGTGGTCTGACCACCCGCTACCCGCTATCCTAAACCCGCAACCCGCGATTACAAGATACTGAGTTTGTGAAAAGCGCAACCTGAGCTTCTTAATATCTCTGTTAATTATTGCCATAAACTCATGAAATTTCACTCAGGGATTGACAATGAGAACCTCTATCAGATTTCAGAGGCTGATCCGGATCTGATCCAGAAGGCAGATTTTACCGCAATCTGTAAATCACTATATGGGAGAACTGTTGTGCTTGGCGGAGGTCTGCGCTCTCTGAATGCTTTTCTAGTTAAGAAATGCTTTCCTGGAAGCTCACTGGCTCTTCTTTTTTTGAGCAATTTGTTGAAACTTCTTGGACTATTAAAAAAATGATTAAATCATTTGCTCCACATTAGTTAGAGCTAGTTATGTATATATCAGTGCAGAGGAGGAGGAGGAAAGAAGAGGAGGAAGCTCTACAGCAGAGTCCCAGACGAGTTGCTGCTCTGATCTGGATGATAAGACGCTCCATAGCGGTTAGCGGGTAGCGGCTTTAGGGAAGCGGAAAATTGCTAGTGGGTAGCGCGACCTGCTCTTAAAGGCAATGGCTACTGACGCACTGATTGGTTAAACAGGTGGAACGCCCTAACCACTCCCATGCATAATATATACAGGTAAGATCGCGGGTTTAGGGAGGTGGAAGATTGCGTTTTTTGCAGGGGAACGCCCCTCTTGCTACCTGCTATCCCTTAATAGCGGCTTTAGGAGGTTTGGCTGAAGATCGGGCCCTTTGTGTCCATTTCAGACATACACTGGTGGGAGCAATGCAACTATATTTAAGAATAATTTTAATTGATCTGGCTCAAATTCCCCAATGATGTGTAATACTATTAATTTTCCACCTGAAAAATGTATTATTTATGCATCTTTTTTATTTTATAGCAAATCCTGGGTGAACGTATATTGCGTGCTGAAAGATGGACAACTAATTTTCTATAAGGATGCTAAGAACCACAGCACAACCTACAATGGAGAGCCTCCCGTTGACCTCAGTGACTGCTCATTTGATCCTTCAATGGGATACAAGAAGAAGAAAAATGTCTTCATTCTTCAGTAAGAATTATTCTGTTTTGTCATTTTATTGATGGTTGTCATTTTATTGATGGGAGTTTTTTCCATATTAACATATAAATTTCAAATTCATTTGAAGAAATATTTGATTATTTTTAGGAAGCTAGTTCTCAGGGTCTCCTGTCCCTACTAGTGATCCAGTAATTGTGGATTGTCTTGCAACAACTGTGCATCGCTTTATGGAATCATATCACACAGCAGCAATGACGCCAGTAGTTCACTGAGCTACACTGGCAAAGATGACAAAGAGCCTCAAAAAAGTAATGGCAGAAGGGAAAATGTGAAAGTCTATGGAGCCCCGTTTGGGTCATAATTCAATGAATAAATTAGTCTATTGTTATGCAATACAGCCGTTTATTATTATGAAATACGTATCCATTATTATGAAATATTTCCCATTATTATGAAAAAAATGTAATTATTATGAAATATATTTTTATTATTATTTAATATTAGTTTATTGCATAATAGTTTATTTCAGAATAGGCTTTTTTATCGAAAAATGAGTTTTTACATAATTGCTTCCTTTTTCATAAGAATTAGTTTTTTACATAATAATGACATTTTGCCAGTGGGCGGGACCATTGGTTGACCTGCACGCTCATTGGCTGATCCTTCTCCATTCTATTCTACGCTCTGACATCGAACTAGTTTTGGCCGTGAGTTCCCGTTAGCAGCGGGCCGTGGCGTCATCAAGGTGCGCTCCTAGTCCGATTGTAGCTATGCTAGCTTGGACTGAGCTACGGGAAACCTTGACCATATTCACTGTTCTGTTGCTTATGCCTGAATGAAAGAGCAGCCAATCACATAAATGGCTCCGCCCTCTCTGCTGTGATTGACACGCAAATCATTCTCATGAAAACAAAGCCATTATTATGTAAAAGCTCATTCTTATGAAAAACGAAAACATTATCATAATAATAGGAAATACTACATAATAATAAACGCCTGTTTTTCCTAATGATAGACTCATTTATTCATTGAATTATGACTCAAATGGGGCTCCATAAAAGTCACAGAGCAAACAGGAGAATAAATCTCAGACTATGTTTTAAAAACAATTGAACCTCAATGGCTATAAGAGAACCCTTTGAGAAAGAAATTGTGAAATTTCCTTGTGTCAGTTTAAAACAGTGCAATATTATTATTCATCAGAAATAGGGAAAACAATAGTCACTGACTTTTATCTTTTTTTTTTACACAGAGTAAATGATGGGAACAACTTTGTATTCCATGCAAAAGATGAGGTAAGAATATCTGCTGCAGTTAACATTTTTTTGATTAAGTTTAAGGGCGGTGTATAACATAGCTAAAGCAGGTTTTGATTATTTGAATAAAAAACAAATTTTGGCATTTCTGATTGAACTGTGTTTGTCATAAATACAGAAAACATTCTACTGGTCCCTCTGGTCCTTTTAATAGGGTGCAAAAATCCACTTTGCCTCAGTGAAAACAGTGAGGCAGGAGGTCTCTGTACGATGGACTATTGACATGTGCTGATAAACATCGATAATTTTAACTCTGTGATTAAAAACACAAGCTCACTGGGAAAATGAGTCTTCTTAAGGAAAGAGGAGGTACCATAGCATCCGTTAATTTACACATTAGTGAAGGATGTTGCTGTTTTTCTGTTACTGACTAAATCCCAAATATAATGTTGTATATTTATTAATTTGATGGATTGGATTTGGTGACCGGAATAGGCCGATATTTAGCTTGACCAGTGATGATAATTGGCATATCAGGTTCAGGGAAATCAGAATTTGAAAAAAAAAAAAAAAAATTACTAACTAACTAACTAAAATAAGCAAACCTTGTTTGTGTGTGTGTGTGTGAGAGAGAGAGAGAGAGAATTAATTTTAGCAGATGGTGTGTGAAAAATAATCTTTATCCTGTTTTATGGTGGTACCTAATGAAATGTGTAAAAAAAGAGAGAAGGTAAAAGAACTATGATCAGACAGATTATGGTGCACACTGTCATTTCTCTTCATATTTTCAGGTTTTACTCATACAAATACCACTGATATAGTAAATTGGATCACTCTGATTTTAGATTTCCAGTAAATAAGTTATCTCATCTGCTGCAGCTTTGGAGAAAATGTAAGTGATTAAGAGTCATTTATGTTAAAATTTTATTGCAAACACATTTTTTTTAAAGCTACTTTATATACTTTCAATTAAATTTCCATTAAACAAGAAAAATCAGTTTTGGTAGGTAAGAGCTTCAAAATGGCTTCAAAAAGAAATCAAAGAAATCTGGATTTTTAAGTTTGGAGAAGCATTGATATTTAAAGTGAAAAATATTTAAGAATCTTGAATGCACATATTCATTATCAAGAGGATGATCAAATATATACAGTATAAATGTTGAAATTAGGGCTGGGCAACAATAAAAATTTTAATCGCGATTAATCGCATTATTTCTCTGATTAATCACGATTAATCGCAGTGTATACGAAAAATCAAATAATGAATTCAAAAGTAGTGTAAAGGTCACTTTTATTTAAATGTTCTCCTGCCATATGAACTAAAGTGCCATAACATTTGTTGTTGAAACACTTTTAACATCAGCACTTGTCAGTAACACATATTTAGTGTAAATCTCATCTTTAAAAAATGTAAAATAAAATAAAGCTTATTGCCACTGCCAGGGCAGTTTTTTTTTTAATGAAAAAAAAAAAAGTCTACCAACAAAATCCTAACAATCTAGAGGCCACAATAATAACATTAAACAGGTAATTTCTGAGTTAACAGCAGAAACTTTTAACGGGGAGTTCAACTTGTCAGTTGTTACAAATAACCTTGTTTCTGTTGAATCATCCACATGGAGAACTTTAAAATGAAAATGTCCATGTTAAAGTTCTGTAACTTTATCAATCCGTAATTATCTGTGTATCATTTGTTTTTTTTCCATTTTCGACTGTCAATCAAAAATTTTAAAAATTAAAAAGTGACTTTTTATTTATTTTTTCCGTTTTTTAATCTAACACAAAAAAATGCCTTATATTTCAATTTTAGCAAACAGGCCACAGGACTGAATTTGTTTTTAATAATTTATTGTCTGGTTTACGTGACCCGGAAATGGCTTTGTTTTATAATCAAGGAACAGACTTTCTGTTGTCATTACACATCTGAGCCACTAGATGGAGCCGCACTGCAGTAACCAGCTAGAGAACAGCAGGACAGTCAACACACTCAGATCTGATATAAAATGGAGGAATGACGCGATCGTCTTGAACAAAGGGTTTGAAAGTTTCTTTTTCCAGACAGAATTGTTAATATTGCTACCTGAGTTGCTACCCGAACTGTAAAGTTCACAGATTTTTTTTAAGTTTGTTTTAGTTTTACCTGCCAATTATTTTCCGGTTCTGCAGCAGCCAGTAACAGACTTTTCAAAACAAAAGCATGTGAGCAACATGCGTTAATGAGCGATAAAATAAATGTCAGCGTTAATAAACGAACGCGTTAACACGATAATAATGCGTTAACTTGCCCAGCCCTAGTTAAAATAATAACCAATGAGCCCGTTTTGGTATGCCAATGCCCAGAATCCATAAAATATGTCATTTTACACCAGGCTCCATTGCTCCTGGGCCCCCAAAATGCAACAACCACCACTGCTAATCTGAGCAGACTGTGATCTTAGAATAATCATTAATGTATTTCTGCCAGCAGATGATGCCAAAGACTAGGTTCACCACTCTCCCAGTGACACATATTAAAAAATATTCATAACAAATCAGCAATTTGTATAAAAATTCTAGAAAAAATACAGCTAAATTCTGATATCTTAAGCTGTCTACCACCATAAAGGTTTTGGCATTTTGTTGATATTGTAGATGAGAAAAGAATACTGTTCATAAAGTTGTCAAGTAGTTGCAAAGAAATTCACCAAAATGTAACCACTGACTGCAATATTCTAAAAATAAATGACCAATTATGCTGATATATCCAGCAATATTTCTGCTAAGTTTAGGTATCATAAAAAATGTGTTTCGTGTCCAAGGTTTAAAAATGTCACTGTATGTGTACCGTCGGACCGATCTGAACAGAACACACAGGAATTAATGAGGTGAGGGTGGACAATGTTTGTGGTGCGTTTGAATTCGATAGACCATATAGACCATATGTTGCAGTGTGTGAAATGTTTGCGATCATTCAACCTTGCCTCCTCAGGACAAATAGGTGATTTGTAATTATTTTTTTCATTTGAATGTGACAAAAACCATCCACTAGCTCTTTCACAGTGAATAATGCTGACACCGTTGGATGTCCATAAAGCATACTTCGTACGGTAGACACTGATGAGTATATTCTGTACACATGAAGCACAAAGTAGATACCAGACATAATGTGACCAAAATCATGTTCCTTTGACCACATGGTGGTACGATAAAGTTAATCCAAGATTGTCATTTACATTTGTTCCAAGTGGAAGAAACCTCACACAAATAGATTTTGGGGCAGATTGGACAATGCATGCGCATGACAAAAAAGCTTTTCCATTCAAAGTGAGTCATCGAAATTCGCAGTTACACTCATGGCAACTCCCTTTGAGAGAAAGTTACAGTTTTCACTGTCAGTCATCTAGTGTCGTCATCACGACACATTACTCTGTGTTGCTAGGCAGCTAGCAAACCATTAAAAAAAACGTCCGGATGCAAGGTTTCCTTTTCTTGCTCTGAAGCGTTTAATATTGCAAGTGTGAAGTGGTAGTTATCGGGAAGTTAAAACACATGGACCTGCTAGCAGCAGTGAACTCTTATAATTTTTACATGAAATAAACTGGGTTAGGGGCATCTTAAATATAAATACAGGGGCTTTATAAACAGAAATACTCACAAAGACGAACATTAGCCAACAAAGAATGAATTTATGGTTGAACTTTCTCTGGTATGAATATGAAGTTTCTAGTGAGAAATCACTGTCAAATATAAGTCACAGGTTTAATTGAATTCAGTTTTATTTGTAAAGCGTCTTTTCAATGGAAGTTGTCTCTTGGCGCTTCACAGAGACCCAGATCATGCCCCCGAGAAAATATCATTAACTAAAATTATGTTATTCAATCCTAATCAAAGAAAAATGGTAAGTACAAAAAAATCTCACCTAGCAAGAGAAAAAAAAACCTGATGCGAAACAGTGGAAGGAGTAATTCCCCTTTAAGAAGGAAGTAATCTTGATCAGGACCTGGATCATAAGTGGGAACCTTCCTGCCAAAGGTCAGCAGGGTGGAGCAAGGAAAAGAGGAGGGAGTTGGGAGGTGGGTTTTTTTACTATTATTGATCGTACATCGTACAAAGGTGCGGACCAGCTATGTGGGATTCAACCGCACCTCTTCAACATCAGCCTGAGCCAGGACACGGTTCCGGCGCTGTGGTCCCAGTACCAAAACGATGTCATCCATCTTCTCCCAGTGATGATACACCTGTTGCCATAACGTCATGAAAATCCTGGAGAGACTTTGCTTAGTCAGGTGGTCCAATAAAACAAGACCCACTGCAGTTTACTTATCATTATGGGGTTGGAGTTGAAGACAGCAAACACCTGCTTCAATATCAACAGCCATCTGGATGAAGCAAGCAGCGCTGTGATTATCATGATCTTTGGTTTCTCCAGTGCAGTGAACAGCATCCAGCCTGCTTTACTACAAAGAAAACTCCAGAAGACACAGGTGGACGCCTCCACAATCACCTGGATTACTGTCTACATGACAAACAGATCACAGTTTGTGAAACTGAATGGATGTGTGTGACCAAGTGGTGGAGCACCACAGGGGACTGTACTCTTACCACTCCTCTTCACTCTGTAACGCCTCAGAGTGACGAGTCAGAGTTCTGCCATCTGATATTCAGATGACTCCTGGTTTGGGAAAAAAAAAAACTGCTAAAGATGACATTGCGGTTGGGTCCATCTCATTTTTTCAATGAATCATCCTTCTTTGTTAAGACCACCTCCATTCCAGACTTGCACAGGTGGGCATACCTGAAAGTAGGGATGGAAGACTGGGCTTAAATGGGAACTGCTTAAATATGGACTTCTCTTATCTTCTCTCTAATCTTCTCCAAAGTTACCTATTAAAATTATCTTGTCACAGTGCGTTAGCAATGTTTTTTTTATGCTTATATTTCATATTTTGATGACACATACTGAGGATGAAATTACCTGTTAAAGGAGTTTAAGGAAACAATTCAGGTAGTCTGCTATTTTTTTATGTTGTTTTTGAGCTGCTACTTACGTAAAGCACCTGACTACTTTTTCCTGATCACTTCAATTTATTTTTGAACCCTCAAAATGCTGATATGCTAAAAAAAAAAAAAGAAATACAAAACTCACAAATGTAATCAAATTGAGGGGGAATTTTCTTGCTAATGTCCATCTACAACTGAACTGACGTGAGGCTGTCCATTATGGAGCCCCGTTTGGGTCATAATTCAATGAATAAATGAGTCTATTATTATGAAATACAGGCGTTTATTATTATAAAATACGTATCCATTATTATGAAATATTTCCCATTATTATAAAAAAAATGTAATTATTATGAAATATATTTTTATTATTATTTAATCTTAGTTTATTGCATAATAGTTTACTTCAGAATGGCTTTTTTTAATCTAAGAATGAGTTTTTACATAATGGCTTCATTTTTCATAAGAATGAGCTTTTCCATAATAATGACATTTTGCCAGTGGGCGGGGCCAGTGGTTGACCTGCACGCTCATTGGCTGATCCTTCTCCATTCTACGCTCTGACATCGACTAGTTTTGGCCGTGAGGTCCCGTTAGCAGCGGGCCGTGGCGTCATCAAGGTGCGCTCCTAGTCCGATTGTAGCTATGCTAGCTTGGACTGAGCTACGGGAAACCTTGACCAGGTTAGCAGACAATATCGAAAATGATAATTTATCAGGCGATGCTATTTTGACCCGATTTGACGATTCACTGTTCTGTTGCTTATGCCTGAATGAAAAAGCAGCCAATCACATAAATGGCTCCGCCCTCTCTGCTGTGATTGACACACAAATCATTCTTATGAAAAACAAAACCATTATCATAATAATGGGAAATATTTCATAATAATAAATGCCTGTATTTCATAATATTAGACTCATTTATTCATTGAATTATGGCCCAAACGGGGCTCCATAAGTTTCAAGCTTGGGTTTTATTGTAATAACATGCGCAGATTTCTTAAATAAGCTGCCTGTCTCATGCTGACCTCTGCAGGAGGACTTGAAGGCCTGGAATTCAAACATCACCACATCTATCGCCGAGCGCGAAGCCATGGCCAAGTGGGACAAGCCGGGCACCTCGTCCCTGGACCCGGACCACTCGGAGAGGAAGGAGAAGTCCGAGGGGGACGCCGATGCCAGGTCAGAGCGGTCCGAGCTTGTAGAGGGCGAGGAGAGGTCCGAAAAGGAGCGGTCAGAGAAAGGCAACGGCTCGGATAAGTTAGACACGTCTGAAATTGCTGACAAGTTGGAGGGTGGAGCAGGAGGTTCCAGCACGTCTGGAAAGAGCAAATGAAGAGTTCCTCTTTATTTTAACGTTACACACTGACTGACATTAAAGGTGTAGAAGGCAGTGGGTGGGATGGATGGATGGATGGATGGATGGATGTAGAGCATGTTCGCAGACCACTGAGGCCACGGTCCTTGGACTATCATAACTATGGTGCCACCGGTGCCACCGGCGCCACCTGTGGGTTGGCGTGGACGTTGGCCCAGACAAACAAGACAGACGAACAGAGTCCAACAAATGATCTCAGAAATTAGTCACCGTCCTGAACCATTGTTGATCGTTTAATCTCTTGGATTCACCGCATCTTTCTGTATGTATCTTTGAAAAATATAATGCTATGTCTGTCGAGACGAACCAATAAGTGGTGAATGAAATGTTTCACAATATTAAAAAAAAGGGAAAAAAAAAAAATCAAGTTTTTTTTTTTGAAGCAATACACTTATTTTAATTATTTGTTAGCGAAAGACTGGGCGGGGAGGGTGGGGGGGGGGGGGGGGGGTAATGTAAGGAGTAAAAGCAAAGTCAATAAAATATGTCACATCCACTTCTGCTTAGTCCAGGCGATTGTGCACCTTAGACACATGAGACATGCTGTATAGTAATTATGACATTTAATCCATCACACGGCTCGAGTTTGAATCATGTTAATATAATGGAATGCAGGTGCTACCACCAAACTTCACTGGTGTGGATGAATATACATTTCTATCGTTTCTTTTCAGGTTTTATTATTGTTATAATTATTTCTTTTTTTTATTTATCCCTACATCAAGAACAGAGCTTTCTATTTAATTTCAGTCAATTAACCCAAAAATGTGTTTGAAGTGGCAACGCTCTAGTAACACTAAGCCTGTGTGACACAATGCCTTTGTATACATGACAAAAATCAGAGAATTGCATGAAGTAGTCTGTAAGTGCACCACTTAAACTTGCCTTTATTTTTCTTTTCTTCAACGTACGTTTGGGCAGTTTAGGAATTGCAATAATTTCGTGTGAGCGGGAGACAGGAGGGGGTTGTGTTTTGCTATCATGGTCCGTTTCTCTCATCGAAGTTTGACGAGTTGCAAAGTCGAACAGTCCATCTGCTGTTTGTACTGTAGTAGTGCGATTAATTTTCCACAGAATGTACAAATTCCAGCTGTGAAATGTTTGCTCGCCACCAGGCTTGTGGTGTTCGAAATTGTAAAAAATCTGAAGCTGTTCTCCTAGAATTAAACCTCTTTGCTCCCTGTCTCTCCGTTGAGGTTCAAACCGATTAGAGACTCTGCATCAAAGCCAATCTAATTGTAAAACTGTCATGGTTCAAGTCATGCAATGTATATACCTATCTTTGTATGTATACCAATTAAATCCTGTGCTCTAATAAAACAATACTCTGAACTGAAATGGGTAAAACCTATCCATTTGTATAAACCCACAAATAAAAACAAACAGCCATCACTCAGAAATATTGATGTTTATTGCATTTAAATGAGAAATATGCAAATAAGGAGTCACTATGATTATCGTAGAGTGTATATAAGTACACCTGTATCTAATTATATTAAACACCTTTTACCAGGTAAGAGCAGGAGGACATACAATAGGTATGCTTGTTGTATTTTTATATGCCTACATGTCTTCATGTCATATTCAGGAGTCGTCCCACATCAGTCCTTCAGTTACCGCCAAAAAGGTCATGTTGTACCTGAAATCTGGCGACAGGTGTGAAAAATCAATGCATTATAGATGTTAGTCAAGATAGCCAAATTACTGAGCTAATTATGCTGTGATCACATAATTGACCTTTCGGTAAGCACCGCCCCCTCCCTAGTTACTGTTGCTAGGTCAGACATTCTCGCTGCTCCTCCATTAAGGACAATGTTATTTTGCCATTTTTCCGATGCCTGTCAACCGTATTTACATTACAGTAGAATAATGCCGTGGTGAAATATTGCTGCTGGGGACCTGCAACAGTGACTCGAGGTGTCCAGAACGTTTGGAGGGACATTTTTATTCCCTTTAACAAGATAAAACAAACAGTGGAAATCTGCAGGCTTTGGTTCAGTTATGTGTCCGTCCACACAATCAACTGAACGTGGGGAAAGTTACAAAACACACCTACATTTACTCCAAGGTAAGTTAGCTTTGTTTATTAGATGATTGATTTAACCACCATTTAGTAAAAGTAATATGATTTAGCAGCAGGGACGGTGATGAGTGAAAACATCTCTCTGTTAGCATTCCAGCTAGCTTGCTAGCCAGCTATAAGCCTGCCTCGTTGTCTACAAATATATATGGCCCTGGATATTTATTTTGTTAGGTATAAGGTGAGGCTAGTGATGTTAACGTCACTTTATTAATTATATTAATACAATGCTGCGACTGTCTGATGTTAGCATACCTCTGGTGTGGGACAGACCTATGGACCAGAGCTAATGCTAAAGCTAACAGAGAACTCATCACCCTCCCTGCTGCTAAATCACATTACTTTTACTAAACGGTGGTTAAATCAATCATCTAATAAACAAAGCTAACTTACCTTGGAGTAAATGTAGGTGTGTTTTGTAACTTTCCCCACATTCAGTTGCTTGTGTGGACGGACACAACTGAACCCACAGCTGCATTCTCCAGCGTTTGTTTTATCTTGTTAAAGGGAATAAAAATGCTCCCCCAAACTTCCTGCTCTCGGTGGAGGCAGTTCATTTCTGTGAGCTCCTCTCTGTCTGTTCCTGCTGCTTCCCTTTTGTCTTGTCTGAGCTTTTTTGGAGCCTCACTCGGCATAATATTCAAATCTCTAATCATGGATCTGGTCAGCTGGTTTCTCAATGCAATTAATCAAATTTTCTCGCTGAGAAAACGGGGCACAGGAGAGTCCTCCGGTCCGGATGGAACATTGGCTGGATACATCAAGGAATCTTATGGATGGAATCTGGGATGTCTGCCTCCTCTGTTCATTGTGGACGCCAAAGTTGTGTACCTATTGGGATTTATGATCACAGGATTTCCTGCTGTTTGGAGTTGGCGGATACCTGCTGTATCGGAAAATTTACACGGCAGCTGCTATCCTGGACACCGTAAACCTGCCTGCTGTGTGTGTTGGAGTGAGCCGTGCTGTGAACACTCAGACTGATACTCTTATGAGCTGAACCGGAAACTGGATGTGATTCTAGTGACGGTTTTTGAACTCTCTGGTGAAATGGATTAGAACGTGGAGAAGTTGCAAGCGCTGCTCAGGGAGAATTGATCTGATAATTTGGACATTTGGAGTATTCCCGCCGAGATGAAACCAGCAAGAACTTGAAGGCAGACAGAATTATGTCAGCCTGACCCAAACATTCTTCTCTTATCTGAATCTGGCTCCCCTGAAACGAAGCTCGCCTCCAAGGCCGGCCTTCGACCTAATCTCTCCTGAATATTATGACTTTTTGACGCTCCTTCCCCGACCCCTCCCCTTTCCAAACAACACCTGTGGCTCCAGACTGAACTGGGACAGGGGTCACTGGCTTACGGAGTGTACTGCTCTCTGACAACGGTAGAAGCGCCCATGGCGGCTGACCTAAGCACCAATGACTCCTGTCCATATGTTGTTGTTGTTGTTTCTGTATGTTTCTCTTGGACAGTGAACTGGGAAGACAAATTTCACTGTGTTGGGACGCTGGCTCAGTGACGATAATAAATCTGATTCTGATTCTGATTCAAACGTTCTGGACACCTCGAGTCACTGTTGCAAGTCCCCAGCAGCAATATTTCACCACGGCGTTATTCTAGTGTAATGTAAATACGGTTGATAGGCATCGGAAAAATGGCAAAATAACATTGTCCTTAATGGAGGAGCAGCGAGAATGTCCGACCTAGCAACAGTAACTAGGGAGGGGGCGGTGCTTACCGAAAGGTCTATTAGATGAACAGGAATTGGTGCATTTGTTGTTTGCTTGTCAGGCAGGTTATTGTTTTTTCTAAACACATGAAAAATTGATTTTCTGCAATGTCATAAAATTGTGGCAATTTAGTGATTGTACTTATAATGAAAACAGAGGAACTATACATCAACTGTGCAGTAAAACAGAAACAACCGTTACTTCCTTCAGATCTTTTTTTCATTTCTCCTTGTATCATATTTCACCTTATCTGTGTAAAAACTGCTCCTTTTCTAAAACAAAACAAAAATAAAAGAAAAAAAAAACAAATCAATAACACAGCGTATGTAAAATAGAGCACTATTTGAATTAATTGCCTGTGAAACTGCTGTAACCTGCTACAGTATCAGAAGAATGAGAAGCAGCGTCTCAATGTGAATGTTTTTATTTTAATAAATGCCATGTCACCCAGGTTGCTGGAACAGTGGTTGAAAAGAGAAAAAAATGGGTCATTAAATTTGACTTGACTCTTTTCTGACACTGAACCTGTCACTGTAATACTTTTTTTTTTCTTTGAATTAGGAGCGAAGTATTTCCTGTGACGGTAACTGTCCTGATTCATGGCAGATAATCAGCCTGCATCACAATCTGCATCTAAAACGTTTGTTTTCCATCATTTTTATGGCACGCAGAGACGATATTTTTCACTGTTACAACTTAAAGAGCCAAAATGGCAGAAGACAAAAATATTGCGAAAATCTTTTGTTTATTGACGGTCCTACAAGTGTGTATTTCTTTGTTACTTTACCGTACATCTTGCTGCTATGACATTAAATAAACCTTCAAACTTGCTGATGCAAACTTGATGTGGAATTAATACGGACGCATATTCAAGTCACACACTTGGATGCGATGGAAACTTTGCTTCTCACGTTTATTTCAAGTAAAAAAGTAAACCCATTCGGCTGAAATTCAGCTTTAAGAGACCATACTGTAAGTGAAAAAACACTATATTAGGAGATATATATATATGTTGAGATAAATTATGAGGGTTAGTATATTACATGTAGTACTAACACAGAATATGCTAATGTTCACATTCAGTTAAAACACTAATCAAAGTATTTGTGATTCCTGAGCGCGCCCTGAACAAAAACATGAAGTATTCTTCATATACTGATACTGTATACATGACTGTATAATTAACTAAGACTCATCTGAAGGGCTGATATCATCCAGCTGTGCCCTCGTCATGTTTCACATCTGTGCTATTTACTCCATGAAACAACTGGCCTCACATTTTACAAATGTATTTGTTGCTTTTCTTTTAGTCACCATTGAAAAAAATTCCCAGACCATGTACAGTGCTGTCTGAAATGTATTTAAATGTGACTAAAAATAAAGATGAATGCGATTTTAGTTTTGCACTAGCATCGCCACGTGCACTGTGTGAAACTACAGTGGTAAAGCAGGGTCTGTTCTGTCGAACAAAAACATACATGTATACAGTAACCGCACAAATTCTGCACAACTTGGTGTTTGTTTTAAGAATGTCAATTTTAATTACGGTTTGTTTATTGAATTGGATGACATCTGCCGATATATGTCTGTGAAAATATGAGATATGGGATTGTGTCATAAAATCTGTTCATCCTTTAATTTTGCCATTGTCTTTTTTCCGCTGTGCACGGTGTGTCTAGCGTAGCCCACTAGCACACGGCTTAAATTGTTTCGCATTGTGCCAAGTAAGATATTCTCACGTGAATGTTAAAATCCTTGAATAAATTGTCAAATTGATCAGCATGAGTACACGATGTCACAGACTGCTTATCGCTATGTGTTATGCTTTTTTTTTTTCTAATTTATGAAAGCAAAATTAAAGAGAGGTCTGACCTCAATGACCAGTTCTTATTCTAAAACATCTTGGATAAATTTAGGCTCATTTATTGACCCAGAATTTAAATTGAAACACCTTTTCAGTGTGGATTTGGTTTGTTGTGCATCATTTAAATATACTGACTTTTCCATCTACCAGAAACTGCAAATATTTTTGCCAGATCTAAATTGATCTGACAAAGTTTGAAAGATTATCATCAAAAAAAAAAAGTCACAGAATGCTTTAAAAAATTGAAGCAGTTGTCTGAGGAAGTCTATTTTTACGAGGGAACATTGCATCTTGCATTGTAACTGTGCTTCAGGCAACTGCTGAGGGCCACAATGTATGGAGCCCCGTTTGGGTCATAATTCAATGAATAAATGAGTCTATTATTATGAAATACAGGCATTTATTTTTATGAAATATGTATCCATTATAATGAAATGTTTCCCATTATTATGAAAAAAATTAATTATTATGAAATATATTTTTATTATTATTTAATCTTAGTTTAATGCATAATAGTTTATTTCAGAATGGCTTTCTTATCTAAGAATGAGTTTTTACATAATGGCTTCCTTTTTCATGAGAATGAGCTTTTACATAATAATGACATTTTGCCAGTGGGCGGGGCCAGTGGTTGACCTGCACGCTCATTGGCTGATCCTTCTCCATTCTACGCTCTGACATCGACTAGTTTTGGCCGTGAGGTCCCGTTAGCAGCGGGCCGTGGCGTCATCAAGGTGCGCTCCTAGTCCGATTGTAGCTATGCTAGCTTGGACTGAGCTACGGGAAACCTTGACCAGGTTAGCAGACAATATCGAAAATGATAATTTATCAGGCGATACTATTTTGACCCGATTTGACGATTCACTGTTCTGTTGCTTATGCCTGAATGAAAGAGCAGCCAATCACATAAATGGCTCCGCCCCCTCTGCTGTGATTGACACACAAATCATTCTTATGAAAAACAAAGCCATTATTATGTAAAAGCTCATTCTTATGAAAAACAAATCCATTATCATAATAATGGGAAATATTTCATAATAATAAACGCCTGTATTTGATAATAATAGACTCATTTATTCCTTGAATTATGACCCAAACAGGGCTCCATAAACTAAGAGTTCCATCTGTAAAAGATGGAACTTCAGTTGTCATCTGGCAAGAATTCACGCAGAAAATAAGTGCTAAAATATATTTAATGTAGATTAACTCTGTGGTTGTGAGGAGGTGACTTGATGAACGATGAACTAGAGTTTTTTCACAGCCTGCTAGCCTGCTGCTACAACGCAGCGCAGCTGTAGCTTGTGACTACTGACGTTAAAATAACATTAACAGACAGATTTTCAAATTCAATTCCATTTCAAAAATGCTTTATTGATTCCCAAAGGGAAATGAAATTGTTGCAGTAACTGTCATTATAATGATGAGTCTCTTCAATAGATGGTTGTTGCTGTTGGCAGGAAGGATCGCTGTGTTGTGAAGAGGATGTTCAGGGTCGTCCATGACGTTCTTCATTTTATGAAGTATCCTCCTTTGCAGAATCAGCTCCAGAACAGTCCACAGAACAGTTCCAGTCTTCTTCATCAGTTTGTTCAGTTTCTTTCAGTCTGCTCAACCAACTGATGACTGCAGACAACAGACTGATAGAAGATCTGCACCATCCTGCTGCAAACACCAAAGGACCTGAGCTTCCTCTAGAAGTAAAGTCCCATCTGTCCCTTCTTATAAATGTCTCCAGTCCAGTCTGTCGTCCAGGTAAACTGAGGTATTTTCTACTCCTCCACCACCTCAACTTCTTCCCCCATGATGGAAATGCTGCTTGACTTGTTACTGGTCCTCCCAAAATCCAGAATAATCTCCTTTGTCTTGTCAACATTTCAGATGAGATGCCACAAAGCAGTCCACCAGTCCTCTGTCCTCTCTTGTCCATCACTGACTCCCCAACAACATAATATTGTTATTGTTGCAGCTAAAGTGTGTTTTTGAAAAGCAACTCAAGATTAATCACTTTATCTTAGCCTTTAAATGAGCTTTTGTGGTTTTGAATTTATGATTTAATTAAATTTTAGTTGTTTTTTTTTCAATTATCATTATTTAATTCATATACAGTCATGGAAAAAATTATTAGACCACCCTTGTTTTCTTCAGTTTCTTGTTCATTTTAATGCCTGGTACAACTAAAGGTACATTTGTTTGGACAAACATAACAATAACCACAAAGATTGCTCGTAAGAGTTTTATTTAAGAGCTGATATCTTACCATTTTCCATGGTTTTCTTGATTATAACCTAAATCACTTAAGTTTTTACATCAATAGCTATGGCGTTGTACTGCCAAAAACACTGCTTTTATGCATTCAGTGTTTTCTTTTCTGTCTGTTTTAGTCACATGATGACGTTTAGTGGTACCAGGTATTAAAATGAACAAGAAAGTGAAGAAAAAATGGTGGTCTAATCATTTTTTCCATGACTGTATATTCATACATGTACTTATGTTGTTTTAACTTTGGCTACATTTTCTACTTTTATTTGATTAGTTATACATTTTTAAATGTCTTTCTTTTAATTGTATTTAAATTATTCATTAATTTACTTATTTACTAATACCCTAATCTTATAAGATACCTGTTGATTTATTTAATTGCCTACTTATGTGTTTTATGTATTTTAATACATTTAATACATTCTCCAGTCTTTCCTCTCAGACTAAAGATGGTGAATTCTCCACTCCTGCCTGGAGGAGGAATCTGGGGGGTCGTCATGGACAAGTGAGCCCCTGCATGTACCACTGCCAGACTGAAGGGGGGGCTGTCAGCCTCCAGCCTGGTCCTCATGTCTGGTCTGGTCCTGGAGAATGGCGGTCTGAACTCGTATGGGCTCGTTCAGGGACCCGGGGTTCCCGCCCTGGAGGTGGTACTTTGTAATAACATAATAAGCAGCTAGTTACTGAGAGCATCTGCAGGCTGCAGCAGAAGCTGAGCCTACAGATTGATCATGCCATTGATTCTGAACTTTCTGTCTATTTCAGGTGGTGACACAAAGAGGGAAAAGGCAAGTTGGTTCCATCACATTGAGAGGGGAACTGGTAACTCTGGTGTGCTGCTGGTGACATGTTTGTCTTTCCCAGATTAAAGTTTAAAGACTGCTTCATGATCAATGCACCTCCAGGAGCAAAAGGTACATCCACCAGAACAGGATGGATGAATGAAGATAGCTGGGCCCAGTTCCTCGATCACCTGATAAACCACACTTCCTGTTTCCCTGACCCCCCCATGCTTCTCATCATGGACAGTCTTAAAGCTCACATATCACTCAGGGCAGTAGAACTCACCAGGAGCAATGGTATCGTTCTGCTCACTCTCCCACCTCACACATCCCATCATGCACCTCTGGATGTGGCTGTGTACGGTCCGTTCAAAGCCCAATACAGCCGAGCTCTCGATGGGTGGATGCGATCGAATCCTGGCAAAACAGTCTCCATCTACCAGGTAGCAGGACTTGTGAGTCAAGCCTTCATGACAACCGTGACGCCACAAAACGTGACTTCTGGGTTTAGGTCCACTGGGATTTTCCCAGACAATCGTGACATTTTCCCCAGATGAAGCGTTTGCACCATCCGTTCCATCAGACCGGCCAAACCCTGAACTACAGCCTGCCACCGTAGATGCTCCACCTCCGGGAGAAGGTATTGAAGGCCTGGACCCTGCAGATGATCCTCCTGTAGATGACCCTCCTCCCGCTGCAGATAACACCCCCCCCCCCCCCCCCAAATAATAATTCGCCCACTCCTTCATCAGCTGACGTGGATGTGCGACAAATAACTAGCCGACCTAAACAAACCACACAGAAGCACGTGAAGACCGCCATCCTCACCGATACTCCTGAGATGCAGGCACTTGAAAAAGCTTCTGAAAAAAGATGAAAGAAACTGGAAGAGAAAAAGCAAAAAAGAAACCGATCCAGAGAAAAATCACAAGCAGAAAGTGATGTTCCCGTGCCAGTCCATGAATCATCTGAACGATGAAAGATCTGAGCCTGAGGGAGGTCAACCGGGAAGCATGGATCTGTCACCGGCTGCCTCTGTCATGGTCAATTTAGCAACAAAAGTCAAGAATGTCTGTTATCAGTAAGTTTGAGATCATTGACGATGATAAAACACTCGTACAGTTCCTGAAAAGATCCAGGGAAATGGGAAAGTGTGGCAGAGACCCATTTTCTCTACTGTGGAAGTGGTTCTTTTCTCTCATTTGAATGGTGAATAAAACTTTTTTTGAATGATACTTTGCTGTATTTATGTTTGTTCAGAGTAAGTGGATCAATTTACCCCCTTCAAATCTGGGATTTTGTCTCAGTTTACCCCCGTAGCTGGGGTAAAATTATATATATATGATTAAAATTTTTAATCGCATGATTTCCCTGATTAATCACGATTAATCGCATTGTATACGTAAAATCAAATAATGAATTCAAAAGTAGTGTAAAGGTCACTTTTATTTAAATGTTCTGCTGCCATATCAACTAAAGTGTCATAACATTTGTTGTTCAAACACTTTTAACATCAGCTCTTGTCAGTAACACATATTTAGTGTAAATCTCATCTTAAAAAATGTAAAATAAAATAAAGCTTATTGCCACTGCCAGGGTATTAATGTCATCGTGTTTTTATGAAAATTTTTTTTTAAAAAAGTCCACAAACTAAATGATTGTGTCTCAGCACAATCAGAACATTAAAACATTAATTTCTGAGGTAACAGCAGAAACTTTTAACGGGGAGTTCAACTTGTCAGTTGTTACAAATAACCTTGTTTCTGTTGAATCCTCCGTCTGCGAGAACTTTAAAATGAAAATGTCCATGTTAAAGTTCAGTAACTTTACCAATCTGTGTATCATTCATTCTTTACATTTTCAAATGTCAATCAAAAATTAAAAAAAAAAAAAAATAATAAAAAGTGACATTTTATTACGTTTTTTGTTTTTTAATCTAACACAAAAAACCAATCTGAAAAGATCTGAAAGTGAAAAAAAAGATCAGAAACCTGAAAACAAGAAATTTGTAAGTGAAAAAAAAAAATAAAAAAAATAAATAAGAGCCCAAAGTTCAATATCAAAACTTCAACTTTCAGTTTAATATTTTTGCTTTTCAGCTTTAAATTTTTGTTTTGAGTTACAAAAGTTTTGACCCTGATTTAGTTCCATACTCCAGCAGATCCCCGTGACCCTGCATAGGCATAAATGTATGGAGCCCCGTTTGGGTCATAATTCAATGAATAAATGAGTCTATCATTATGAAAAACAGGCGTTTTATTATTATAAAATATTTCCCATTATTATGATAATGGTTTCGTTTTTCATAAGAATGATTTGTGTGTCAATCACAGCAGAGAGGGCGGAGCCATTTATGTGATTGGCTGCTCTTTCATTCAGGCATAAGCAACAGAACAGTGAATTGTCAAATCGGGTCAAAATAGTATCGCCTGATAAATTATCATTTTCGATATTGTCTGCTAACCTGGTCAAGGTTTCCCGTAGCTCAGTCCAAGCTGCCATAGCTACAATCGGACTAGGAGCGCACCTTGATGACATCACGGCCCGCTGCTAACGGGACCTCACGGCCAAAACTAGTGGATGTCAGAGCGTAGAATGGAGAAGAATCAGCCAATGAGCGTGCAGGTCAACCACTGGTCCCGCCCACTGGCAAAATGTCATTATTATGTGAAAGCTCATTTTTATGAAAAAGGAAGCAATTATGTAAAAACTCATTCTTAGATTAAAAAAAAAGCTATTCTGAAATAAACTATTATGAATTAAATTAAAATTAAATGATAATAAAAATATTTTTCATAATAATTAAATTTTTTCATAATAATAGGGAATATTTCATAATAATCAACATGTTTTCATAATAATGGGAAACATTTAATAATAATGGATACGTATTTCATAATAATAAACGCCTGTTTTTCATAATAATAGACTCATTTATTCATTGAATTATGACCCAAACGGGGCTCCATATAAACGGGCATAGATGATGGATTTTAATAAAACAAAGAGGTTGCGGGGTAATTTGGTACAGGATTGAATGTGGTTTGCCACCCAAACAAGTGGGCGGGGCGCTGTGCTGTGAGTGGGCGGGACGCTGTGCTCTGATTGGATGAAGAAGAACTCAATACGGAAGCCGCCGCGTTTGCGCAACGAGCTCGTGAGTACACTTCCTGAAAATGGCCAGCTGGGGAAAGGTTATCGCCGTCTTGAGAAACGCTTTGAGGAGCCCTCGGACTCTGCGGCGTCTTTCTCTGCGCACCGCCGTCGGTCCCGGTATTCTGGGGACCGTCATCGGATCCGGGATCGTCTATTATTACCGGTACCATGCTAGCAGCAGGACTCTGCCCTTCGCTGTTTATGCTGAGGAAAAAAAGGTGAGCGCACACCTAAGAAAGTTCACGTCATCGAGATTTACTGCGAACAGATTTGCTGCTTTACCTCTAACGAGTTTGTCGTCACTAATCCAACGTGCTGATATTCACTAGCAAAAATTAAATTAATAAAGAGCGTTGGTAAACACGCCCTCTAACTGACAGTTTTTACAATAGCTCGTCTCTGTCTTCATTCAGCTATACGTTTGATTAATTAAATATTACATACTTTGGTAGAAGTCTATTTTTAGTTAGTACTACAGGTGCAGTATTTGCTGATAGAGGAGGCCAGGAGGAGCTGCATCCTGTCTATAAAGATGATGACAGCATACCTGGGAGGAGCTCAGGTGTTGATGAGGAAGCATGTTAGAGAGGTGCAGGACATGTACACCTGCTGTGGGGATGGTCAGGTGTTCTGTAGGTGTGATAAAGGAGTTCAAGGTGGGCCACCACCTTTCCAAGCCAGTCAGTAGGGATGCACGATAACTGTTTTTTTAAAACCGATAATCGATAACTTTCAGCTCCTAAAGGCCGATACCGATAACCGATAACACACACATATACCTAAGATCATTACATCAATACTATGAACAAAACCAAAAAACAGTTTTGACTCTTTAAATGAACAGATATTTGTTTTTTACAATGAAAAACTATTGTCAAGCCTCTCAAACGTTTTCTTAAAGCTATCAAACAAACCTATTTGATATCTCACATTAACTTAAATAAGGTTCATTACTGACTGATATAAAAAAATAAAGGCTCCTTGAACTGATGGAAATACATGCATCAGAATTACTAACTGAAAAAATTCATTCCTAAATGACAATAAAAAATAATACACAGGTCATAATGTACTGACACAAGTTAGACTTGTCTGTATAAATAAACTGAAAAAGATCACTCCATAGTAACAAAGAAATTACGTTTAAAGGCTTGTGGTTCCCTTTAAATAAATGCCTTTAATTAAAGTAGATGATGTTTACTAGTTTTTTTGGGGGTTTATCTCATGGAAGCTTTAGATGAGAGAGAGATGATAGGGGGGACTGGGAACGGAGGGGTTGACTTGCTGCTGGCTAGCTCACGTTAGCTCATGTTAGCTCCTGTTAGCGCGATCAAAACTCCATGGAAGTGATGGTTATGTTTCAGGTGGCTGATCAGGTTTTACGTATTAAAGCTTGTGATATTTTTCCCTCCTTCGCTTGGAGCATTTGTCACAAATAACCAGCGAACTATCTTCCTCTGAAACTTTAACAAAATTCTACACCATTGCCGCCATGTTTGTTTGTTTTTTATCAGCGCACTGTTCCACAATGCTGCATTCAAGGTGAAATGTAAATTCCTCCGTTCCCTCGTTTGCTTGTCGTTCTTTCAGCCTTTTCTATTTTTTATATTTTATGTGTAACATGTGGGAAAATACTGCGAATATCAATTCAAGTCAGCAACTACTAAAATTATGACCGAATTAACAAGTTGTTTTCTGGCATGAGGGGGTATTCTTGATTTTCCTGATTGAGTAATCGTTTTTGTGATTATGCCGACGTTACTTGAACATAACATTCACTGCCGGTCATTCAAGGCTCAGAGGGAGCGAGACACTGCTGTGTTGACAGAAATATAAATGTTATCGGGGCTATTTGTCGTGATATCGGACTTATCGGGATGACGTCATAATTTCTTGTTATCAGCCCGATAGTTATCGTACATCCCTACCAGTCAGGAATCAAGGCAATACAGTTATTATTTCTATTTGGTTATAAAATGGAAAAGTTGCTGCTCAGCTTGAATCCAAAGGTATGAAAACAAAAAACTGGCCTGGAATCTACTCAGAGCTGAGTTCTCAGTTCCCATATCAAGGCTGTAACTGTCACAGCTGTGTATAATTTTTTAACAAATATAAAAAAATAGGATAGGATACAAAGTACACAAAAAAATGTGACCAAAATCATGGTCCTTTGACGAGACAGTGGAACTGTCCAAGTGTCTCTCTTGGTAAGAGATTGAACTCTTGAAAGTTACAGTTTTCACTGTCAGTCATCATCAATGTCTTTACTACTGACTGAACAGGTTTGAGATGTGTCAGCTCACCTCAGTAGGAGCAGGGATGGCTAATACAAAGCATGATATTTCCTGTTGCCAATAGATGGCGCTACAACTGTTCCCAAATATTACAGGTTTTATGTATTCAGGATGGGACTACAATCATAACCAATAGATGGTTATGTATGGCTGAGTTACAGACAATGATCCTGCAGTGCCAGAATAAAGTGCTCGTTCCATGCAGAGAAAACCAGACTTTTTGTTTTGTTGTTTTAAGCGTGTTAGCCGCTAATTACGAGCCAAAAATAGCACAATACCAGCAGTTTGTTTACTACGGTTCAGAGACCAGAGGCTGTGAAGGAAACAGAAAGACCACAGTTGAGCCTTTGTCTTGTTTCGCTGCAGTGTCTCGCTACTTTTTTGTAGCAAAACGTTCATAATACCCTTTTCTGTCACCATGTCTGTCCCACCCATCCATCCATCCATCATCTATGCCCATTTAATCCTCTGCAGGGTCACGAGGATCTGCTGGAGCCTATCCCAGCTCTCTTCAGGTGACACCCCTCACAGCAAAAAGACTAGTGGCGGCAGAAGGTAGCAGCCTTCTACTGCCACTAGATGGCGACAAAGACCGTTCTTTGTCTTTGAAAGGCAGGACCAACTAAGTTAGACTTTTCCATTCATGGCTAGATATCAAACTTGCCCGTCCTCTCATGATAAAAGTTAGTTTTCACTGTCAGTCATTTTCAGTGTCTTTACTACTGATTTGAACCAGTTTTGAGGTTTGTTGACACATCCCACTTGGAGCAGGGATGCATGATGCAAAACTTGACATTTCCTGTTGCCAATAGGTGGCGCTACAACACCAACATTATCCACTGAGTGGTGTCCTCACCTTTACTCCTCCCACTTTTACTTTTCTTATTCAGCTGTATCCATAGTTACTTTTTTAAATCTTATTTCAGTCCTGTCAAATGACAATAAAAGAATTTCTATTTATTTATATTCCTAATTAATTACCGTATTGGCCCGAATGTAGGACGACTCTGATTATAAGAAGATTGCTATTTTTCAAATATCATTTTGGGAAAATAAATATATAATGAAGACAATAAGGTTGTTCATAAAATAATATGATATAGTTCTGGGCAATATGACGATACATATCGTGGGGACGATATAAAAGTGTGTATCGTGCCATTTCTCTTCTATCGTTTCTAACCTAATTTTTTCAGTTATTACAGCAAATAAGTAATTAAATAACCTGCAACGATAAATTTGATAGAATCATATCTACTTCTACAAAGTAGCCTTTTATGTTTGCACTTTTATTCATGGTTAATGCCTTAAACAGAGTTCTCTTCAACCCTGATGTTTACTTTAGACACTTTATATTGGTTTGCAAACTTTGCACTACAAGGTTACAGATTTCAGAAAGTTGAAAAATAATTTGTGTTTATTTTTTATAGCTGAACTTCAGTGCAAAAATGTGTTTTTCCTCTCAGAAACTGTTATGCACTTTTAAAAAAATGTGAAAGCTACTGTACCTCTGTACCAACCTGTTTTTGCTGCACTAAAATGTATGTTTGTGACAGTTCAGCTAAATGTCCTTTCAAAATAAAGTTGAAAAGTAAGCAATGAAATTTTTGTCAAACTTTTCAGAGAATAACTGAAAACATACTTTATTATGGTATATCGTGATATATATCGTTATCGTGACATATAATAGTCCATATCGTGATATATGATTTTTTTCCATATCGCCCAGCACTAATATGATATATATAATTCTTAAGGCTCTCTTAAATACTCTACTAAAATCTGAGACTGGGAGAAATTTCACACAAATTGAATGTGTGTGCAAAATCTCGTGAATTTTCGAGTATGTTAAGGCCCCCAAAAAGGCGAATCACTTCAGAGAATAATATTATTATTATTATCATTATTATTATTGTTATTATTATTATTAACATATAAAATACAATAGGGTCCTTGCACCCACGGTGCTCAGGCCCTAATAATAATAATAATAATAAATATTCGAAATACAATATTTATGAGGATCCTAATGAGGAGCCGATTCCCGTCATTTACTTCAAAGAGCTGGCTCTTAGAACCGGGTCATTCGAGACCGACACATCACTAGTTCATGGTTGAATTTTTTTAAAATCATTTTTTAACCATTGTGCAAGGTTTTGCTGTAATGATGCTCCACAATGGATATGTTTTAAAGTTGGTCATTATAGTGGAACTCAGAGAGCTGAATAGTTTTGTCAGGTGGTACGCAGTATTAAACGTAGTGCATTAAACGAGGCATTGCATTGAAGAGGGAGGTTCACAACGGTACACAATGCTTCACGAGTCTGTAGTTTACAGATGTGTGTTCTTTTTAGCCACTGGAGGGCGCTGCAGGTCCCCAGCCGTCTGCAAGAAAGGTCCGTTTTATCCAGTTCGCCTCGGTGGTGTATGAACAGGAGCCCTACATGACCCCGAGAGACTTCCTGTTCTCCGTGATGCTGGAGAAAGTGGACCGTAAGTAGCACCGGGTCGGAAGAGATCCCGCTACACTGCTGAATCAGAGTTTTTATTGTCTGCAGAAGATGGCTGCATTTAAATATTTAGCTAAAGAAGTAGTTAAAGAAATGGAAAAAAGAAAAAAAAACATCAGATTAGTTGGTTGAAGTATAAAAACAGTAACAGGCTCAGTGGTACTCACTTTAATAACATTTCACCAACATTTACAAAGACGATATTAAGGAAGCTTCAGAAGTGGAAGCAGGACACAAAAAAACAGTTTTAATTTACAGATTTATAACAGATTTATTGATATAAACATATAAATCATGTAGGTTACCTAAAATCCTTATTTGGTGACTTATGATTGTGACTAATGAGAAAGAAAGTGTTTTAATACAGCTGCTATTCACAGTCTAATAGTCTAACATTCCCATTGCTATTAGGAAAATTTACATTTGCAAATGAAAAACAGCTAATAAAATTAAATAACCAAAGGTATTTAGTGTTACATAAGGGCATAAGATGAGTGATATATATATCGTATGATCGTATATATATATATATATATATATATATATGTGGCTAGTCAGGGTGTGAATACTTATTCAGTACTTTCTCTTGAATGAAACAATATTTTGGTTATTGAAAGTGTGTTTGTTTAATATTGTGTTAGTGGAGATTCATAAGGTGTGAAGGAGTACACAAATTAATAAATCCCAGTATCAGTTACCATAGTTACCAGTAACATGGTGTTGTTGGACATAATTACAAATTGCACCTCAACACTTAACACAAGTGGTACCTTTAAACTTTTACCTTAAAAAAAAATTGCTTTACAGTAAATATACAGTAAAAAAAAAAATAGGAACCAGATATGATAATAATAATAATAATAATAATAGGTGAGGAGAAAATACTGATATGGAGATCGCCGTGACGGTATGCACAAAGTGAACAAAAAGACCAATATTTATTTAAAAGTATAACTACTTCTATATAAAATATTTCATATCTTCTGTCTTTTCAATGGCCCCTTATTAAAACCTTTAGTGGAATCCACATTTTGTGTGGTACTTATTTTTATGGTAGTTACAGAATGATTTAAACCCTTTAGACATCGTCATGTATAAAACTGTAATAAACTCCCTCAACTCTAGTCATGTTTAAAGTTAACTGAAACCTCAGTTTAATGATGTGCCTGTTATTGTACTGTTTTTATTTTATTTTTTATTTTTCGTCTTAATGGCTTTGTAAAGCGCTGTAAGTTGCCTTTGTAAATGAAATATGTCATACGAATAAACTTGCCTTGCCTTAAACCATGAAGAATATATTTTTAAAAAGGCTGGGCCATCTCTTGTGTTGTGTTATTGACATATATACTCTCTGTTTGATCTCATGTAGGGAAACTGCAGAAGAGAATTTTATCAACACAGGTAAGTCTTCAGAGTGATTGAACTGCACGTTTAGAGCAAAGTCATCAGTTCAGATCATCAATGATGCTGAATGTTTGCAGGAAGTGAACAGTATGTTGGCAGCAGCCTCTAAAGCTTGGCCTGGTAGTGAGCTGTTCAGGACCCTCGGAGACAAAGGTATAGATAGATCGAACATCCAGATATATATATATATACATATATATATATATATATATATATATATATATATATATATATATATATATATATATATATATAGATAATATATTGTGTGTATATATATATGTGTGTGTATATATATATATATATATATATATGTGTGTGTGTATCTATATATGTGTGTGTGTGTGTATATATATATGTGTGTGTGTGGTGTGTATGTGTGTGTGTATATATATGTGTGTGTGTGTGTGTATATATCTATGTGTGTGTGTGTATATATATGTATGTATATATGTGTGTGTGTATATATATCTATGTATGTGTGTGGTATGTATATATATATATGTGTGTATCTATGTGGTGTATATATATATATATATATATGTGTGGTATGTATATATATATATATATGTGTGTGTGTATATATATCTATGTGGTATCTATATTATATGTATATATATCTCATATGTGGTGTATGTATATCTGTATCTGTGTGTATATGTGTATATGTGTATATGTGTGTGTATGTATATGTGTATATATATATAGGTGTGTTATATCTCTATCTATGTGTGTGTATGTATGTATGTATGTGTGTATATATTCTGTGTGTATCTATATGTGTGTATCTATATGTCTGTATGTATCTGTATGTATGTATCTATATATATATATATATATATATATATATATATATATCTATATATATATATATATATGTATATATATATGTATATATATATCTGTATATCTATGTATCTATATCTCTATACTCTCTATACATAATATATCTCATCTATCTATCTATATCTCTATATATCTATATCTATTCTTCTCTGAAACTAACATTTTCTTTGGATCTTTCAGGTTTAATATCCTACACAGAGTACCTGTTCTTGCTGACTATCCTAACCAGTAAGTTGTTCCCTGAGCACCAGCACCTGCATGAGATTCCTTGTGAGGTTGATTTTGTGCTGAGTTATTTTGTGACTTGTGACTTAATGTGTATTTTTTTGTGTTTGAGATTTCCTGAATTTCTATATTTCTGATGCAGAGCCCCGTACAGGATTTACATAGCCTTCAAAATGCTTGATGTTGATGGAAATGAGCAAGTTGACAAAAAGGAGTTCCTTAAGGTAGGACATTTGATGAATTAGTGTGTTTTACAGAAATAATAGATCATGACACACAATATTTAATTAGTGGCCTCCGATGGGAGGGCCCCTTATCGAGATATGTTTGTTCAAATATTGTGTGTAGACTCAAATGTCAAATATTACCATCTTTAATGCTGCTGTGAGAGCTGCTGATGCTGCCGTGAGTGTAAGTATGAACCCAGGCTTCATGTAAAGGTAAGGGATAGCTGCATTACAGGTGCTCAAGTTGGTTTTTAATCTGTTGTATGTTTGCCTAAAGAAGGTGTTCAGTTTAGTAAGGGTTTTTTTTTGTGCCTGTTCCAACTAGTCTTCTCTGTGATGTTAGGAGAAGCTAAACTGAGATCAGGCCTTAGCTAGTTTTCTTTCCAGTAGGTTGCATGTTGGAACGTTTTGCACCTTGTTGTATTTTCATGTTGCGACTTCGTGGATAAGTCTAAAGCAGTGGTTCTCAAACTTTTAATACCGCGTACCACCCGAGAAACTGTTCAGCTCTCTGAGTACCACCAGGATTACATGATACAACCAATTTTAAAATATAGCCATTAGTGCTGGGCGATATGGAAAAAATCATATATCACGATATGGACTATTATATATCACGATAACGATATATATCACAATATACCATAATAAAGTATGTTTTCAGTTATTCTCTGAAAAGTTTGACAAAAATTTCATTGCTTACTTTTCAACTTTATTTTGAAAGGACATTTAGCTGAACTGTCACAAACATACATTTTAGTGCAGCAAAAACAGGTAGGTACAGAGGTACAGTAGCTTTCACATTTTTTTTAAAGTGCACAACTGTTTCTGAGAGGAAAAACACATTTTTGCACTGAAGTTCAGCTATAAAAAATAAACACAAATTATTTTTCAACTTTCTGAAATCTGTAACCTTGTAGTGCAAAGTTTGCAAACCAATATAAAGTGTCTAAAGTAAACATCAGGGTTGAAGAGAACTCTGTTTAAGGCATCAACCATGAATAAAAATACAAACATAAAAGGCTACTTTGTAGAAGTAGATATGATTCTATCAAATTTATCGTTGCAGGTTATTTAATTACATATTTGCTGTAATAATTGATAAAATTAGCATAGAAACGATAGAAGAGAAATGGCACGATACACACTTTTATATCGTCCCCACGATATGTATCGTGATATCGCCCAGCACTAATAGCCATATGTACCTTCTCAATTAGCTTCTAAAACACAGGAGAGATGTTTATTCCTTATTGTGGTTATTACCTGAGTTGTTACCTCACTGAAACAGATATTTACAACTCTGTCCAACAACTCTCATATTCTCATATACGGAGCAAAATAAACACTCAAAAGTGGTTACAGTTGTTACATCTGCACTGCAACTGAATATGAAACAAATATCTTTTGTAAAGAAACAATTTTGAATTATCTCAAGCAACACATTTGTTTGAAACGTTGTATTTATAATGCATAGCATGTTTCTGGTTTTTTTTTGTTTTGTAAAAATGTAGAAAGTCATAACATTCCCCCGCGTACCACCAGAGAGCGCTCACGTACCGCTGGTACCACAGTTTGCGCACCACTGGTCTAAAGCGTTCAGAAGAAGTAGAAGTGCATGGATTCTCATCTGTTCCCGTCTCTGTTGTGTGTGTGATGATTGGAAGGTTTGGTTTGATCCGTAAACTTTACTTCTACTCTTGTGTTAGCAAATGTTTTGGCTAAGAAGAGGGGGGAAAAAATTCAATGCAACTAGAAAAATTACCTTTTTTTGTTGATTCTACAGATCCCATACTCACCAAGCCAAGTTTAATTAAACTTGAAGAATTGTGACAAAAGGATGGGGATCACCTTTTTGAAACTGAAATACAACATTAGTATTGCTGCATAATGCACTTTCTTAAACAATTCTATTAAATGTATCTTTCTTTTCTGTTTATCTGTTTATTTATTTTTTCGGATGCCAAAGCTCAAGAAAATCATTGGCAAAAGTAAAGTGAGACTTCCTGAGAACGTTCCAGAGGTTGGTATTCACATTTCTTTAAGGAATGTTGACAGAACATGGTTGTGCCCCTTTTATCAGAAACTAAGTAATATTTTTCCAGTTTGAAAAATTCACGGTACACGTTATTTTCCCGCTCTGTGTTTTACTGGATGATTACAGAAGCAAGCAGAGGAAGTGGAGGGCGTGAACACAACACTACAGGCTTACTTCTTTGGCAAGAAGGGAGACAAAAAGTTACAGTATCAGGATTTCCACAGGTTAGGAAATCTGCAACTATCATATTTTCATTATTTTTTATTTATTTTTTTTAAATTTTGATAATGCAAACATGTTTACGTGCTGATATTTACATGTGACGGTGAGACAGATGTGGACATGATTATGACAGATGGGTACAAATACAGATAAATATTAAAGCTGATTGATCAGACCCTCGCACCCGTCGCCATCACCCCCACCAGGTGTCCACTGCCATCACCCCCCAGGTGTCCACTGCCATCACCCCCCAGGTGTCCACTGCCTTCACCCCCCAGGTGTCCACTACCCCCCAGGTGCCTTCACCCCCCAGGTGTCCACTGCCTCACCCCCAGGTGTCCACTGCCTTCACCCCCCCAGGTGTCCACTGCCTTCACCCCCCCAGGTGTCCTTCGGTGTCCTTCACCCTCCAGGTGTCCACTGCCATCACCCCCCCAGGTGTCCACTGCCATCACCCCCCACCAGGTGTCCACTGCCATCAGCCCCCCAGGTGTCCACTGCCACCCTGTCCACCCCCCAGGTGTCCACTGCCTTCACCCCCCAGGTGTGTCCACTGCCTTCACCCCCCAGGTGGTCCACTGCCATCACCCTCCAGGTGTCCGCTGCCTTCACCCCCCAGGTGTCCACTGCCTTCACCCCCCAGGTGTCCACTGCCGTCACCCCCAGGTGTCCACTGCCACCCACCCCAGGTGTCCACTGCCACTGTCCACCCCAGGTGTCCACTGCCTTCCCCCCCAGGTGTCCACTGCCTTCACCCCCCAGGTGTCCACTGCCTTCACCCCCAGGTGTCCACTGGTGTCCACTGCCCCACCCCCCAGGTGTCCACTGCCTTCACCCCCCAGGTGTCCACTTGCCTGCCTTCACCCCCCAGGTGTCCACTGCCTTCACCCCCCAGGTGTCCACTGCCGTCACCCCCCAGGTGTCCACTGCCTTCACAAGCCAGTCGGGAATAAAGATAATACAGAGATAATGCTGTTCAGTTATAAAATGGAAAAGATCAAAGTTGCTGCCCAGCTTGAATCCAGAAATATGAAAACAAAAAAGCGGTCTGGAACCCCTCCCCCTCCCAACAGTTAACCACTCCCCCCTTTCACATTGTAATTTGATACCTGTCTGCCGCTAAGGCTCAGAAGTCAGAATGGGACTCTGGACTCTTAAACGATCTGAGCTTAGCTAACAGTCTCTGTCGTTCAGGTTCATGGAGGATCTGCAGGCGGAGGTCCAGGAGATGGAGTTCCTGCAGTTCTCCAAAGGTATGGACACCATGAGAAGAGAGGACTTCGCAGAGTGGCTGCTACACTACACCAACGAAGAAGACAACGAAATCTACTGGGAAAATATGAGAAAGAAAATCCCTGCTGGTCAGGTACAAGGATCCTCCTCTACTGTCAGTACGGCATTTCATTTGGCTTAAAAGTGAACTTTTTTTTTTGTCCTTCCTAGAGTATCACATTTGATGAATTCAAAGCCTTCTGCCTGTTCACCAACAACCTGGAGGATTTCGCCTTTTCAATGAAGATGGTCACCGAGGCCAACCGTCCTGTGGGAATGGGTAACACCTTTCTGTTCTGTAGAGGAGTTTTCTGTTCTGTAGAGGAGTTTTCTGTTCTGTCGAGGAGTTTTCTGTTCTGTAGAGGACTTTTCTGTTCTGTAGAGGAGTTTTCTGTCACGTAGAGGAGTTTTCTGTCACGTAGAGGAGTTTTCTGTCACGTAGAGGAGTTTTCTGTTATGTCGCGGAGTTTTCTGTTCTGTCGAGGAGTTTTCTGTTCTGTAGAGGAGTTTTCTGTTAGTAGAGTTTTCTGTTAGAGGAGTTTCTGTTATGTTCGGTAGAGGAGTTTTCTGTTCGTAGAGTAGAGTTTAGAGAGTTTTCTGTTATGTAGAGTAGAGTAGTTTTCTGTTATGTAGAGTAGTTTAGTTTGTTAGAGAGTAGTTTTTGTTATGTAGAGGAGTTTCCTGTTCTGTAGAGGAGTTTCCTGTTCTGTAGAGGAGTTTCCTGTTCTGTAGAGGAGTTTTCTGTTGTGTTTTCTGTTGAGTAGAGGAGTTTTCTGTTATGCGTCGAGGAGTTTTGTTAGGAGTTTTTCGTTATGTGAGTAGGAGTTTTCTGTTACGTGGAGGAGTTTTCTGTTGTGTCGAGGAGTTTTCTGTTGTGTCGAGGAGTTTTCTGTTGTGTCGAGGAGGAGTTTTCTGTTGTGTCGAGGAGGAGTTTTCTGTTATGTAGAGGAGGAGTTTTCTGTTATGTAGAGGAGGAGTTTTCTGTCACGTCGAGGGGTTTTCTGTCGCGTCGAGGGGTTTTCTGTCGCGTCGAGGGGTTTTCTGTTATGTAGAGGAGTTTTCTCCCAATACTGCATGTAGTAAATGGCTGCAATTTTCATTCTTTTAATTGTAGCCCAATTTAAGCGAGCTGTGAAAATTGCTACGGGCCACGACCTCTCGGAGAACGTGCTGGACACTGTGATTAAACTCTTTGACATGGATGGTGACAACCGCTTGAGCCATAAGGAGTTTATTGGCGTGATGACGGACAGAGTCCTGCGTGGCCTAAAGGTGAGCTTCCCAGTTATCACGTTGTTTCAATCGCTGCAAAAAATAAACATTTAGTCACATTTGGGCCTATTTCTCTTTACTTTTTTTTGCGATTTCCCTTCCATCATTACTTTCTTAAGTCTCTTAGTTGAGCTGAGCTAGTTTCACCATTGCTGACATACAACATGTGGAAATCCAAGGTTATTTTTCCTGGTTTTTGTAGATAGCAGGAACAGGAGATGGTAAAAGCTAGCTGACACTTCCTAAAATATTTACAGTGCCTTGTGAAAGTATTCGGCCCCCTTGAACTTTTCAACCTTTTGCCACATTTAAGGCTTCAAACAAGAATTTAGTCTCTGGATGTGTTAAACTGATAGAGACAGTATTAACGCAAGGGGGCCGAATAATACTGCACGCCCCACTTTTCAGTTTTTATTTGTTAAAAAAGTTTAAAATATCCAATAAATTTCGTTGCACTTAACAATTGTATCCCACTTGTTGATTCTTGACAGAAAATTTAAATTTTATATCTCTGTGTTTGAAGCCTGAAATGTGGCAAAAGGTTGAAAAATTCAAGGGGGCCGAATACTTTCGCAAGACAGTGTAATTTTTTTTTTTTTCAAATTAAATTAAATCTGATATTTTAATATGAAAGAAAGTCTTGTGTACTGCTTTAAATATGAATTTGAGGCCATATGGGTTTTTGTGCAATTTTTCACTTAACACAGTGAGTGTTTAGCTGGCAGTAAGTGTGCAGCTTTACTCCATAAATATGGAGCCCCATTTGGGTCATAATTCAATGAATAAATGAGTCTATTATTATGAAACACAGGCGTTTATTATTATGAAATGTTTCCCATTATTATAAAAATTTAATTATTATGAAATATATTTTTATTATTATTTAATCTTAGTTTAATGCATAATAGTTTATTTCAGAATGTTTTGTTTTTTTAATCTAAGAATACGTTTTTTTATAATTGCTTCCTTTTTCATAAGAATGAGCTTTAACATAATAATGACATTTTGCCAGTGGGCGGGACCAGTGGTTGACCTGCACGCTCATTGGCTGATCCTTCTCCATTCTACGCTCTGACATCGACTAGTTTTGGCCGTGAGGTCCCGTTAGCAGCGGGCCGTGGCGTCATCAAGGTGCGCTCCTAGTCCGATTGTAGCTATGGCAGCTTGGACTGAGCTACGGGAAACCTTGACGTTTCTTAGTCGATGTCAACTTTTAACTGTAAACTGAGGTGCATTCTGCCACCTACTGGCCTGGAGTATATACATTGCACCTCTCGCCCACTATCGATATTCACTGTTCTGTTGCTTATGCCTGAATGAAAGAGCAGCCAATCACATAAATGGCTCCGCCCTCTCTGCTGTGATTGACACACAAATCATTCTTATGAAAAACAAAGCCATTATTATGTAAAAGATAATTCTTATGAAAAACCAAACCATTATCATAATAATTAACATGCATTTCATAATATGGGAAATATTTCATAATAATAGACTCATTTATTAATTGAATTATGACCCAAACGGGGCTCCATACATAATACTCAAATATGAGCAATTTAAATAATCACATTCTCCAGGATTCAGGTGTATTTAAAATGTCAAACATTTTCTATTAACTTATATAAATGACATTTTATTGGTGAAAAAAAAAAGGTATATTTATGTCCTATGTTGTTATTTCCTTATGTTCCTTTTCTTGTGTTCACTAAACCAGCTGCTTACATTTGTGACTCCCCAGTCAGAAGTGAAAAAAAAAAAACATTCAGTAGATAATTGTCCTCTTTGAACTTCTTCTGTTGTTTTTCTGACCGCTGTTCTACCTTCAGGTGCAGCCTCAGAACGGCATCTCAGGCTTCTGGAAGTGTGTGAAACGAGAAACGTTGAAGGGAGCTCAGGAAGCGCTGGGAAACACCGGGTGCCCCATCTGAACATCACACACACACACGCACACACGTGACGAGATATAATTAAACATGTAACCACATACAAGGAAATCTGCGATTTTAGGATTTATACCACTATGTTGTGAGAGTATGTTTACAGATCAACAAATGTGTTAAGTCTGTGGGTATAGTTGCGGTGTTTACAGTTTGCCTTTTTTCATTGTTTGCTGAAGCATTTTGTACTGCTTATTAGAGCCAATTTTCTATAATAATCACATTTATAAACTGCCTTAAGGTGAAATCCAAGCTTCAACGGTGTAAATGGTGTAAAAGAAAACCCTGACTTCCTACACAAATTGGTATAACAAGTTTATATACGAGGAAGTCATCGAATTTGATTATCCACATGGAAAGCAGCATCTAATTGTCTAAATATTAATTATGTCACATTCTATCTGCGAAAATGCTTCCTTAATATATTTATCAGTTCTGAGTTGATTACTGATAACATTACATATTTTAAGCATCCGTTATAACCAGTACTGTGGTTTCTCCCAGTAATGACATTTTAACAAACCTGCTTAATTATGGTTTAAGAGATACAAACTTAAGATTTGACTTCGTATTATTATGTAATGCTTGGTGTGGGGTTTTCCAATAAAGTTTTATAAAAACTCAAAAGTCTAAGACATTCAAATGAGTAGCAGAAGAATAAGACGCCTACAAACCCTTTTGTCATTTATTGGAGAATTGACACATAAGTACGTGAGTTAACCATTGAAGATTGTGGTGCTATTCATCTCACAATATATATATATATAATTCAAAAGGTATAGAGACAAAAACAACAACTCTGTGATGGATGAACTAATTAGTGACTTATGCCAAGGTTATCAGTGAATACAGCATACACAGCTACAATACAATAAAATTACAGAGCATGAAGCCATCTTTGGTCTTCTTACCGCTATAAACAAATACATAGAAATTTGTATTGTATCAAAAATAGAAATTACATAGCCATATTGAAAGTAAATTCACATTTTTGACATACAACATAAGTTTACCTAAGAGACATACTGTAGGATTACATGTTTTAACTCATTGGCGTTAAGGACCAAATGGTTTTTTCTGAGTTTTTGAACATTCGTGTTTCAAATAAAAAGTTATCAAATGATATTTCTGTCCCGTATAGAACAGAATGCAACATTTAAGGGGGAAAAAAAGCACAAAAACACACACACACACACACAAAAAAAAAAAAAAAACACAAAATACTAATCAGATTGTCATACAAATGTGTGCTTTCACTCCTGGGCTTTATCGGTTCTGAGAAGGAGACGGACCGGTTTGGAGATCATTGGGCCTGGACGCGCAGACGTGTGATTCTTCTTCTCGTCTTTAGTAACCAGTTCTGTAAAGTCGTCCTCTTGGAGTTCAGAGTTACTGTTCTGGGAGGCACACATGATGAAATGCAGCCAAAGTGGACTGAGGCTTGAAATAAGAGGGAAGTGCTTTCAAAGTGTCCACTGGGGAGAGAAAGAAAACAGAAAACATGAAAGAAAAATTACTAGATGGAAACCAAAGCAACTTCTGGTTGGTCCAATCCTACAGGAGGACCATGAGTCCAGTTATAAAGGAGTACTGCAACCCCCATGGAGGCCCAGTCTGAACATCATGGACCCAGTATGAGACCATAACAGAACTGAGCCCAACAATCCACATGGCCAAAAAAAAAAAAAAAAAAAAAAAAAAAACAAGATGTGACATCATTTTTCCTTTTTAAAAATCACACTTTTAATCATAGCTTTATTCTCAAAAGCATCTTCACTTTGCATCAGATGCCAGAACCTTGGAACTGGACTGGAAACAACATTTTTCTAGAGTGAGCTCTTTAATAATAGACACATCTCCAATGAGTCACATTAAACTAAGCAACTAAAACATTTATGAAAACTTATCTTGTATTATTATTGTCGTTATCCTAAACTCATGATTAAATATCAACAGCTTTTTTGAAAGCTATGAAAAGATAGCCATTTTTTATTAGAAAAGATGAACTAGAAAAATTTAATCTAAGAAAAAAAAAAAGTTTTGGAAAAAAAGTTGAGAAATATGAATATAAATGTGGAAAAGCAGTAATATAGCAGTAAATAGAAAGACAAAAATAAATTAAATGAATTTCAAAATCTTCATTAGAAAAAAATATACCACCTTAGTTGTCTTCCACCATTTTTTCTTCAGTTTCTTGTTCATTTTAATGCCTGGTACAACTAAAGGTACATTTGTTTGGACAAAACATAACGAAACCACAAAGATTGCTCTAAGAGTTTTATTGGAGCTGATATCTTAAACTTTCCATGGTTTTTGATTATAAACTAAATCACTTAAGTTTTATACATCAATAGCTATGGCGTTTTAAGTACTGCGTCTGTAAATAAAACTGCTTTTATGCATTCAGTGTTTTCTTTTCTGTCTGTTTTAGTCACATGATGACGTTTAGTGGTACCAGGTATTAAAATGAACAAGAAACTGAAGAAAAAATGGTGGTCTAATAATTTTTTTCCATCACTGTATGATGAATATAAATGTGAAAAAGCAGTGTAATATAGCAGTAATAAAATAAAGACAAAAAATAAATTGATTATTTCAATATATATTTCATTCAGTTATTTATATATATATATATATATATATATAATTGTCTTAAGCTGTTTTTTAAGGCTTTAGATATATTTGCAACTATCAAATCATCCAACTATGAAAACTCAAAATGTTACTTATGGTTATATTTTGTCTTTATATTTCAACATTCATTCTTTCTAATGTCCACAATTTTTAGTGATGCATTTCTCTAACATTTATGCCTTTACATTTCTATTTTTCCTTACCTGTGATCTTACTAATGGATTCTTTTATTATCGTGTTCTGATGTCTTCAAACTGTGGAAGTTTTCACATTGATTATTTCACACATACAAGATCTCAGAGAAAAAGGTGATCAAATGTGACTTCAGAAGAGAAGCAAACGTTGGTGTGTGTCTAATATGACACGTTGTGTTTGATGTACTTCTATATTACAATTGGTTTGGGTTGTGTTCTGATCACTTTCATGTTTGGTCTTACTATTTTTATATTGCAATATCCCCACACTTCGCGGTCTCAGTACATCGCGGAAATTTCAAAAATATTCATAGAAAAAAAAATTCGAAAAAAAAATTCAAACGAGTGCGCGAGGCTGAAGTGTAACCCATCACATCAAGAACGAGTCTCAGGAAGCAACAAGAGCCGACGGGGGGGGGCCCATGAACGAATATGGAGGCCTGTGATTGGCTGCTATGACGGGCTGTTGGTTGTCTGTATGCTGATTGGCTGACACGCGTCCCAACATCTCTCAACTGTTGTCAAAGTGAGTGTACCTTCTTAGATTTAGCGTACATGTATACTGTATGTACATATACATGTACACGTACATCCACATCGCGGTTTCCACCATTCGCAGGGGGGTCACAGCCCCCATTAACCGTGAAGTGTGGGGGGTTACTGTAGTAAACTACTGCCACTTAACTTTGCAGACAATTTGAACTGTGTTAGTTACATCATATTCAGTGGCCACGGTTTACATGATGTTTTTTAATTCGGAATTAAATAATTACGGAATTAAATAATTCCTTCGAATTAAATATTTCCTTCGAGTTTACAAAGAAAACACGTTTGATCGGCTTTATCCAATTCCGCTTAAGTCTGGGGGTTGGGAAGGGTTCTGATTGTGGGGGGGGGGGGGGGGGGGGGGGGGGGGGGGGGGGGGGGGGGGGGGGGTGGGGGGGGGGTCTTTACGGAAGAAAACAAACTTAGCAAAACTCGGTTAGCAACAACATTCCACTTTTTTGACCTGGGTGGCGTCTCTATCTGCGAAACCTCCTTCATTTAACCTGACCGCTTTGAAAAGCTCACAATTTTTATGTTTCCTGCCATCTGTTCTTTTAATTATTTCCAGTTCCTCCGAGCTATTTATTAAATAAATCGTCTCTGCTCTGACCACCGTTTACTGCGTGCCGCCATCTTGAAACTTTGTTTTGAAACAAGCCCAGCGCGGAATATAAGCGTCATCGTGACAGACGGGCAAGAGAACTAGCATGCGCAAAAGACCGGAATTAATTTAAAAGGTATGAACATGACCGCGGAATTATTTAAATTAAAATCAGAATAAACCAGCCACACTTACTTCGGAATTAAGTTTAATTCAGGAATTCACATTTCATATGGAATTAGGTGTTTACATGGTAACTTTTATTCGGCTTTAACTTTAATTCTGAATTAAAGAGGAATTAAACTTCCATGTAAACACACATGACTGTGTCATTAAGGGTGATGTCAAAACTGAATAGTAGCACAAAAGTGAGCTTCAAATGGAGAAAAAAAAAGAAAAAGTTTACATGCTGGCATTAAAAATTAGGGATGTCCCGATCACGTTTTTTGGGTCCCGATCTTTAATTTTGATGATCGGCCGATTCCCGATTTTTCCCGATCCAATTTTTACTTTTTTTGAGTGGGCAAACAGAGTTTAATTTCCTATGCATTTTATTTTTCCTGTGTACATTAATAAATAGGCCTGCATCCAAGCTGAGATTAATAGCTTTTATCATCTCATAAAATAAACAATAACTTATTAAAACACTCTTCTTTCTTTCTTTTTTGTTTGGGAGAATTATTATAAAACACATTTAGTTACAGAACAGTGGCTGTTCAACAGTCTCAGTACTAAAGAACAAAGCACTTCATTTAAATAGCAGCAGGTGAACTTGGCTAGCAGTCGAAGCGTCGGTCTTTGTAATTTTATAGCGCTGCCACACTGCTGACATTTTTTGCTAAAGTTTAGCCTGACGCCGCCAGTCTAAAAACTTTTAAGGTGGATACAAGACAGCGCTGCTGAGAAACCTCATTTCAGTGCAAATTATTGAATGTATATAGTTTAAAAAATATTTTTGTTTGTGTAATATGATTACTTTATTAATTTGTGTTAATCAGGATCACTTTTTGAGAAAAAATAATGAAAAAAAGATCAGTGTGTTATAATAAGGCTGATCGGCCGATCCACCTTAAATTTTTAAGATCCAAGGCCGATCCGATCAGGGACATCCCTATTAGAAATGGTGTCAAAGTTTTGAATTTCTTGAATTAGTTTAGTCTTCTGTCATTTCCTTTTATTATTAAATATTCTCTCCCAACCTTGAACGCTGAACAAAGAAATAAAAACACTCTCCTACAACTCAATATCAATTTGAGTGAAGTTAGTTTAAAAAAAAAAAAAAAAAAAGTTTCACGTTTTCTCCTCCGTCTTACCATCTGTCCCGACAGGACGGAGACGTCAAGGATCGCTCTCCTTCTTTACCGTCACGTCTCCGTCTCCGGCCAGGATGGTGGAGATCTCTCCCTGCATGAAGGCCCAGGGCACGCTGGACCCGGCCAGGGGACAGCGCTCCCCGCTGGGGCAGTACACCTCCCCCCCCTGGCCCTGGCTGCGGATGAAGCCCCGGGTGCAGGGGAAGCAGAACTTGTGGTGCTGGACGGAGGGACACTGGACGAAGTGCGTGTCCTCCAGGCGCTCCCTGCAGAGGGTGCAGCAGAGCAGCGTCCCCTGGGGGCCGCCGCTGGACTCCCCGGATGTGGCGCCGCCGCCGCCGCCGGGATTCAAACCCGCGGCCGCCTGGGACACGGAGGTGGAGGCGGTGGACGGGCTGCTGCTGGAGGAATGCCCGGCCGCTGAGGAGTGGGCCGTGGAGATGCTGGGGCTGTCTCTGGCCATCGGACCCGAGCTCAGGCTGTCCGCCACGCCGATGAGCGCCGAGATGGGCGACGGCGGCTGTGTGTGTAAACGCTGCGGGCCGTCCTGGGGGACGCCCAGACCAGGAAGAGGGTCGATGGCCGTGTGTAGACGCCCCGGGGCCAGGGCTCCCTCGCCGGGTGGTCGGACCTCCCTTCGCTCTCTCCGTTCTCTGAGCCCGGAGAAGCCTTGCGGCGCCTGGTGGCGCCCTTTGCCGGACCGGGGCGCCCGGCGGCCGCTAAAGACAGCACCGGGTCGGGCTGCGGTAGGACCTCTGGGATGGGGGGCTCTTTAAACATCCGGACCCGGTCGTTGAGCAGCTCGGAAAGCCCGCGCCAGTCCCCGGTGCCCTGCCTCTTCTCGTACTCCACGTAGCGCAGCCCGGAGTTCACCGCCTTGCCCGCGTCTTTGGCCGAGTCGCAGAACATCTGCCGGACCACGTCCGGGATCCCTGAGAAGATTATTCCGGAACCGGCGGGGTACTCCACAAACACCTTGAGGTCGAACTCCGGCGTGGCGCTGGCGTCGAAGGCCAGGACCCGGCCCACCAGGTTGTGGTCCTTCCTGAAGCGGACGTTGAAGGGGATGCAGGCGCTGAGGGGCACCAGGACGTCCCGGACCGCTTTGGGCCGGTTGGGCCAGCCCTCCACCCTGCTGCGGGCCACCTCGTTCAGCTCGGCCATCACTTCGTTGTTCCGCCACACCGCCGGGTCGATCCCCACCAGGGCGGAGGTGCTGGCCCCCACGGTCAGAGGCACCGCCTGCCGTCTCCCTACATCACCCATGATGGGCCCGGCCGAGACGGCGATGGGGGTGACCCCGGCCCTGGAGCCTGACAGCGGGGCGATGAGCCCGTGGGGGGCCGCCACCAGCCCCTGGGCCATCAGAGCGTGAGATATGGTGCTGTGGAGCCCGGGAACAGCTCCAGCTACGGCCCGGCGGGTGTTCGGGCTCTGGCGGCTGCTCTCCGACAGGGCCACGTCTTCGACTCTGTGCAGGCCGTTGGGGAGGCGGGAAGACAGCCCGTACTCCCCTCTGCCCCTGTCCACGCGCTCACCGTGCTGCCGCCCCGCTTCCACGGGCCCGACCGGGCCGGACTTGCCCTGCTGCGGACCCGGGGACCTCCCGTCCAGGACCCCGTGCGTGCTCTTCAGCTGCCTGGCGGTCTCGATGAGCAGCTCTATCCGGTCGGCGCCGTCGTAGTTCACGCATCCTCGACAAACCGCCTCGCTGAACTCCCAGAGCATGGCCCAGGGCATCTTGGGCAGGTCGCACAGGTAGCACCACTGCCGTCTGGAGGAAGACTGGGAGGCGGAGGACATGTTGACAGGCCTTCGACCAAACTTTCCTCGGAGGCCTACGCGTTACGGTCCGCGGTACACTGATTCTTCAATCCTCGGTCACAACGCACCACATGCCGCGGATTACCGGCCAGAAAGTTCGCCAGCGGTGTGTTCACAGTGCGGCTAATTCCGTTTATACGTAAAAACTCCTAACGTTTTCTTTCTCAGTTTGTTCGTGTCGGTCTTTGTGGAAGGAAGTAAAATGTTATTAGACACCGGAAACACCTACGCCGACTCTGGCGCAAAGCATTATGGGAAATGTGGTTCTAGTATAGTGTTGCGGCACTGATTTTTTTTTTTTTTTTTTTTTTTTTTTTTTTATTGAACATTGAACATTAGTTAACAAACAAATCCGAGGCACACAATCACTTCACCTGTGAAGAAAAACATTAAAAAAAATAATAATAAAATTAAAAAAAGCCAATATAAATGTGTGGTGTAAAAATAAACAGGGGCATTTAGAAAACATCTAAATTAAATACTTCTCAAGTAATGAAAATAAAAAACAAGCCGACTCATTCTCCATTGATTTCAGAGATTTAGAAAGGGATATTACCTCATTTTTCCAATATGCGAAATTTGGTTCTTTTTTAAAAAATCTGCATTTGTGAATAAAAAATTTACCCATCAGAATCATATTATTCACCAGAAAATTAAGTTGTTTGTTTGTAATAAAAGTTCCAAATTTGATAATTGTTAATGTCAGATGGGATGTTGCGGCACTGATTTTGTGAAGGTTCGTGTCGGTCTTTGGAAGGAATAAAACGTTATTAGACACCGGAAAACAACCTACGCCGACTCTGCGCAAAGCATTATGGGAATGTGGTTCTAGTATAGTGTTGCGGCACTGATTTTGTGAAGGTTCGTGTCGGTCTTTGTGGAAGGATAATAAAACGTTATTAGACAGCGGAAACATCTACGCCGACTCTGGCTCAAAGCATTATGGGAAATGTGGTTCTAGTATAGTGTTGCGGCACTGATTTTGTGAAGGTTCGTGTCGATCTTTGTGGAAGGAATAAAAACGTTATTAGACAGCGGAAACATCTACGCCGACTTCTGGCGCAAAGCATTATGGGAAAATGTGGTTCTAGTATAGTGTCGCGGCACTGATTTGTGAAGGTTCGTGTCGATCTTTGTGGGAAGGATTAAACGTTATTAGACAGCGGAAACATCTACGCCGAACTCGGCTCAAAGCCTTATGGGAAAATGTGGTTCTAGTATAGTGTTGCGGCACTGATTTTGTGAAGGTTCGTGTCGGTCTTTTGTGGAAGTTAAAATGTTATTAGACACTGGAAAAAAAAAAAATGCACTATGTCAATCTTTATATTTATTAGGTGAATTCCACATCCATGAAAGCAAATTTCAAAATTCAACCACTATTCTTCAAGTTGCTTTTGATTTAAGTGAATTATTATCTTAAATCTCTTACAAATAAAAAATGCGTATCAATGATTGATATTCACTCAGAAGTCTTCAACTAAGGTGTCACAACTACAACTTCTTATTATATAAGTTATCGTTATGAAGTCTGCTACGTCAAATATTATTTTCTTAATTATTATTTATTATTATTTATTTTTAATTCTTATTATTATTTTTTAAAATCTTATTTCTTTCCTTCCCTTTTTCATCTTTATTATATGCATTCTATATATTGTTATACTGATAATTTGCTAAGGACCTCGTGATTTTTACTCTGCCTTTACATAATTGTAAACCTTGGTACTGTTGCTACACAACGTGAACTGGAATGGCTGATTATAATTTCTTTGTATGTTTTTGTATTTTGTATACTTTAAATTAAAAAAAAAGAAAGAAAAAAGACACCGGAAACAACTATGCCGACTCTGGCGCAAAGCATTATGGGAAATGTGGTTCTAGTATAGTGTTGCGGCACTGATTTTGTGAAGAATAAAAAAGAAGAAAAGTTGACAGAAGGAGCAGGAGGTATTACAAGGAATGAGGTTATAGATAAATATAGAGAGATATAAATAGATAGATGGAGAGAGAGATATAGGGGGAGAGTTAGGTAATGTGAGACGTTTTTTCAAATCAAATCAAACTTTTATTTATAGAGCGCTTTTCATGCCCAGGCAACACAAAGTGCTTTACATAAAAAAATAAAAATAAAATAATAAAATAATTATAATATTGATAAAAAAAAAAACCAATGCACATTAAACAAAATAAAAGCCGTCACAACCCCAAAGTCCAAAAGCCATTCTCCCATTACCCCTCACCCCCCCCCCCCCATGCACCAAAATAACAACAGTCCCTCTTTTTTGTCTCTTAAAAAAAAGGAGGATAAAGTACTTCTATTTAAATAAATAAATATCAAAATATCAAATATTTTTACACTGCTCCCAGCAAGCGTTAGTGATTTATTTCTGAAATTAACATATTTCCAATACATTTAGGATGTTTCCTAAGAATGGAAATAATCAGAATGTATGCATGACTAACGACAATGAAAATATGATGTTTAAAAAGAAAACATGATAAAGTGTCTCATTTGACCCCTGCTGCAGGGTAAACTGAGACAAAGCCCAGATTTAAAGAGGATAAAGTGATTCTGCTGGAGGTTAAATGATCCACTTACTGTTTCCCTCTGAATAAAACCCAACAATACTTGTTGTAAAAGTTAGAATCCTGGTTAGACAACTACTGACTCCAGAACTAATGTTGTAATAGTTTAAAAATCATGGAGACTGGTAAGATCAGTTTTCTCTAAACACCTGAAGGTTACTCTGAAACAAACACAAATACAACAAATATCATTCAA